>VDFB02215787.1:0-98816 GCA_007258455.2 Sequoia sempervirens
TTTTTTCAATTTTATTATTCAATATCCCTTTTTTTTCATTAAATTAACATAGGTTTATATTTGTAATGTTCTTTTTTTTGTTTTATTATTCATTATCCCTTTTTTTATTAAGTTAACATAGGTTTAAATTTGTAATGTTCTTTTTTTGTTTTATTATTCATACAAAATGGTTGGTACTTCTAGATCAACTAGCCCACATGCAGAGAGCTCGTTTAAATTTGATGCAGTGTCGCCTCTTTGACAATATACAACCACGATTGAGCAACTTCTTGGCAATGGAGGTTATTGTTGGCATTGTAGACAATGTGGGAATGAGTATTAAAGCTCACCTATGCATTGTAATTGGCTTAAAAATAAGAGATTCTCTAGGGTTGAACAAAAAGGGTTGCCAAAGGAACAAATAATGTAATATATCAAAGAACAAGAGAATGCCAACATGGTAAGTAATAGATCATAGAAAAAAGAACATCCTCTTTCCAAGAAAGGATCGCAAAAATCTCCCAATGGCTTAACACAACTCACTGGCCCACATCCTTTCATGCCACCATCACATTCCTAAGAAGAGAATACTCTCTTTCTCTCTTATGAAAGAGGCCCATTGGAAAAGGTGTTCAAGAATGAGGCGAGAGAGGTAGCAAACAAAAGCATTGCAAATTACATTTATAATAATGAGCTTCCTTTCAACATGTTAGATCACCATATCGACAAGATATCCTAACAATAATTGCTAATGCATCTACTAATTACATTAGTCTTGGGTATGAAAAGATGCCCACCACCTTATTGGCCAAGGAAAAGGCTTCCGTAGAGACATCATCAAGAGCAATCAAGGATACATGGCCCGAAATAGGAGTGTTCATCATTTATGATCGATAAAAGGATTACAAAAACATACCACTAATTAATGTCACTACAATGAACCCTAAAGGGCCAATGTTTTTGAAGGCAATGGATCATGAGGGGCTAGCAAAGGAGGAAACCTTCATTGCCAATATCCTCAAATAAGCAATTGAAATGTGGAACCCTGAAAATGTTTCCAACTCATAAACAACACTAAAAATTGTAGAGTAGTTGGTTCAATAGTGTCAAGTACAATTGGGCATATTTTATGAACACCATGTGTTGTCCACTCTCTCAACATGATATCGCAAAAGATTGGCACAAAGATCAAGTGGGTCAAAGAAATCTACATGGGGGCAAGAAAATTCAAACTTTTGTGACAAATCATCATATGTCACAAGCCACCTTAAAGACCTCCTCCAACTTGGAGTTGTTGAAAATGATTTTATTTTTTAGTATTTCTTTAAACTCATAAAGATTTAATGTCATCTACTATTTTATTTTCTAATTTATTTTAATATTTACACCATGTTAGGTTGTTGAAACTCAATTCACATCACACATGATCCTCTTGAGACAACTTGTGAAGGTGTGATCCTCTTGAGATAACTTGTGAAGGTGCGAGAGGCATCGAGCATCGTGGTCATCAACACCCTTTGGAGCATATGGAGGCAATCACATACAAAGAGAGCCCAAAAAATGAAAGCATTGATCCTAAATGATGAGTAGTGGACTCGTGTGGAATATATTTTTAGTTTCACTAAGCCCATCATGAGTATGATTAGATATACTCATACATATCAACTATGTTTGGGTGAAAATTATGATGGCACATACTTAATTGTTGAAAAAATAAGGACCATAATATAAGCCAAGGAGCATGACTGAACATGAGCATTTTTCAAAAGAGTGCAAAAGATTGTTGTTGAACATTGGAACGAGATGACCATGCCCTTACACGCCTAGCATTTGCTTTGTCCCCAAAGTATAGTAGCACAGAGATACCTTCCTAGTCAAGAAGGTTGTCACCATAGAGATGGCGAGGTTGCTATTGGGTACAAGACTGCACTCAAAAGAATATTTCCCAAAGGTAAGATAAACACAATGTTGTCTTGATCGAGTTTGGCCACTTCATTTCTTCAAAATATCATAATGTTTGTGCTCTTCAAGACAAATACAAGAAAGGTAGTTGTGAATGGTGGTAATTCAAAGGCTCTATTAGCTACAACCTCTTGCAATAAAATTTCTATCTCAAGCATGCATTTTTTATTTTTTTAACTTCCTCATTTTTCTATCGCTACAATATATTAATTTATGTTTTATAATTGTAAATGTTGCATGCAAATTCAATGGGTTGTGAGATCTTCAACTAAGCAAAATTTGAGTGCATATTTCTTTATCCACTCAATTATGCACAACTAATTGGTCACAGAAAAACTAAGGACTTGGTTTTTGTGCACTCCAAATTGTATCTCTTGTCACATATGAAACCTAATTATACTAAGGTCACAAGGAATTGTGTTCCAACTCCTAAGTGTACAGACTCAAACACTACTATTACAAAACTAGCCAAAATCTCTATACATAATGCAGCTTTACATATGACATGGCCACTAGGAGTGGCATGGTAGTTGATTGCAGTTCAAATGAAATTGAACCTGTTCTTGACTTTGATTGTAATTTTCATTTTGTATTGACATTTGACAAATCGCTGAATTATGCATTTATGAGTAATTTCTTTACTGCAAATTATGAAGTATTTAAATATTTTATTTATTAGCAATTATGAGTATAAATATTTTTACAATGTTCAATTATAATAAATTATATATATATATGAACCTGTATCCATACCTAGAGTAAAAAATGTCATACTAGCATACCCAAGCTGATACCCATCCCCATACCAAGACCAACAACTTAGACAATTCATAATACAATTGTTCGGTTTCAAGTTTCTTCCAGAAGTTTAGTTTTTTATTTTAGATTCTTCAATTTGCAACAATTAATGTTTTCAATTATTTACAACAAGAAACAAAATTCTTAGTGGGGATTTGAGTTTGACTATTGTTTCAACAGAAGAGTTTCAAAAAATTTAGAGCTTCAATCTCTAGCATTATTAGATGAATTGGATCTCATTTTGTTGTTTCCCAACCTAGGATTTCTGCCTATATTTCATAGTGGTTGCAACCAGCTACAAATCAGCTTATCATGTCACTTTATAACAGTTGTCACCAACTATCACCAACCTTTTCTTTGGCACAAGTTTCTTCATCATCGAAGTTTTGAAATAACTTCAAGGTCCAAAATGGATTCTTGCATAAATAACCCCCATCAGTTACAATCTAATTAAACAAAACAAGGATTTGTTTTGAGATTGGCAAAAAAAAATGGGCAAGAAAGCTATCTTTATTCTTAAAAGAAAGATAAGTGTCATTGTGCACAAGGGATACATTAGTAATTTCTAGGATTCTATTCTTCACTTTATTGAATATATATAAGCTATACTCTCCAAGGTTACAATCAATTCCTTATCTGTATCGATGACCCTACAAATGCCTATTTGCATACTAATCCTACTTGGAATTGATTAACTTGGAGCCTTGAATAGGAACACATTATGCAATCAACAAATAAATGCTTTGCTGGCTGAGCCAATTCAAAAGTTCTGATTGACAGAATAATGTCTTACAAGGTATAGAGGTTCAAAAGCTTGCCAAAGATGTCTGAGACCTGACCTGAGAGCGAATTGTGACTCACATTCCTGCAGACAATGCAATCCATTTCAATGAGCATTGTCTTCATATATGCACGACAAAAGTTTAAAAAGTTAAAAACTTACAAATAGTTGAGTGAAGTCAACTGCGAAATTGAATAAGGAAGCACATCATTAAAGCTATTGCCGGCAAGATTGCTGCACAGAAAATAGCAGAAATGCGCAATCTATCAGTATCACATTGAAATGAATTAAGAACTTAAAATGTAGATATAAATTCTACTCGTCTTCTAACTCACAGAAATGTAACATTGGGAGGAAGCTGGTATGGGATGGAACTTTGAATGTTATTGTTGCTCATATCTCTGTATCACAAAACAAACATTCAAATCAAAATAATAATGTAAATGACTTTAATCACAAACATTTCCAACTTACCGAATTAAAAAAAAACAAAAATTGAAATCAAAAGTGATTTCTTACAAAAATGTCACGGTGGAAAGACTTGAAAGCTGGTAGCCCAATGATCCTGTCAGCCCTATGCCAGATAATTTTCTGTTCAATTCAACCACCACACTTATATCTACTTTTTTTTTTGTTTACAGGTCTTTTATGACAAAAAAAAAAGGAATGGATAATGCGCATCATCTTTTCTAAGCTATTCAAGTAATCCTTCAACTATTTTATTAAAAAAAGGTGGGTTTCTCAGGAAGCACGGTTAACTACATTGTCGTAACAGCGGATCCAGAACAAGACACTCCTTTCCATGACTGACCACAGGGATCTCCTCCACTTGCATTCCACCCAGTAAGTTGAGACGGAGAATTTAGACTGGTATAGAGGTTTGTCAAAGCAGAAACTGAAAATCCATCCAAAACATAATATAAATCAGAAAACTACAAATCGAACACATTGGATTAACAACACCATCATTGATGTAATCTTTTATGTTAGAACATTGTCTCTATCTGATTCAAACAATAGAAAACCTACGGATATGCAATGTAATGACAAAACATTCATAAAGCCAATTAATTAGTTATATAAAGGGCACTATTTATAAATAACTGTCAATAGATATCATTTCACATGGTCTCTGTCATTTATAACTTTCTAGTGGCAATGCAATAAATTAATGCGAAAAAAATACATGGAACTGCAAGAGACAACACGTTCGAAATATACCATTAGAAGTTATCTTGATGATGGATCACGGATTACCACGGAGAGTAATCTGAAGCGTTGAATTGTAAATCAAATATACATAGTTTTTACCAGAAGCTATTTACTGTATCTGAAAAGCTCATGTTCATTAATCATAAACTACTTATCGATCCGGGTTAAACTACACTTTAAAGAGTTCGATGATACTCCAATGCACCATAGTCATGGCTCAGGCAGTTTGTCGATTCTAACATGTTTTCAGCAACAAGTATGTATACTACTATACTTTCAATATGGGTACGCAGTGAACACAAAGCTAAAACACGGGCAACCCAAACCATCATCTCTGAAATGCTAATATCTTATTCTCCTATCCCAGGTTTTCCGTCCTCCTCAAACTATACGCAGTATAACATCCAGTTCTCAACTGTTTATATTCAAAAGGTCTAAAAAGAAATTACAGATTAGAAACCCACCTACAATATTAATTGACGAACTCTCCAATAGGAATTGCCAAGGGATCAAATTCATAATAATGTGTGTCAAAATTCTAAGAGCGTTTGCCTGATGGCATTCTAAGAAAAAAATAAGTATATCTATCAGGTTTGAAGAAACCAGAATAGTTCCATTTGGCAAATAGATTGTGAAAGCTTCTATGTTTGTCTGCTCTTTCCCTCGAATTTAGACCATATTGATCTGTGCTTCATTGGGGTTCATTGGGGTATGCATTAAATAGTCAAAAAAAATGGGAATCTCAAAGTGATTTTGGTAACACCCAGCAAAAATAACGGCCTAACATGGAAGTAATTCTGTTTTTCTAAATAAATAAGTGGTAAGAGTTGAATGCATTCTACCGTCTGGTTCATTGGTGACTCCACCAACTGGCAGGGGCGCCACAATCACCGCTAAAATGGAGGCGATAAAGAGCCAAACCGTCGATTTCCGTCTTCCCATCTTCTTCCAACTTCGCCCCTCGCCTACGGACAAGATGCTAAAAGGAACCTTGCATTTTGGTTTCGTCTCAGGAGCTTAAACCATTTCCCAGGATGCCCATGAAATATCCCCAACCAAAATAAAATACCCCTTTTAAACTTATGGGCATTCTTCCTGTTTCTTTTGCTTCTGAAACCTGGCAGCTCAAGCGAAGCAACAAAGATTATATTACCAAATCGACCAACTCCATGTTAATCATGTGAGAGAACTGAGCCGGCAAATTTTATATGGCGTGGCATTTGCACGAGATTGACCATAAAGATCGCAGATACAATGATAGCGATAATGTGTGTGTGGGACATCTTTGCGCTAACAAAATGTGCTTAAAACACTGTACCGAGGACGTCAACAGTTGAGGCCCAAACCGTGTCAGGTCCACCAAACTACCGCATGGAGACAACATTTATTTTAACAGATTAGTGCTATATAAATATTGGGCATTGATCGTTCATGTAAACCCTAGAAGTCTCTTTTTTGCGCAACCAGCGTTAGTGTTTAATTTAATCTAATGAACGGTTAAACACGCAGAGAATTGTGAATTGTTTATTGTTTTCAAGGTTATAAACGTTGGATTTGCGCAACAGCACATACAGAATCGAGATGGAGGCAGGACACATGTCACTTAGCCGGATCACATCGTGGCAAGTGTTGTACTTGTTAATCTCCACCGTCGATTCAGTACAGTTGTGCATGTCCCTTTACAGTTTTGGGGCAGGTAGGATTTGGATTTTTACAGGGGGGAATTCTTGAATTGCGGTGAACGTTTTATTGTAGAGAGGTGGTTTTATCAAGGGCAGGTGAAGGCATAAAGTGGCGTGTGTATGTGATAGGCGTGTAAAGTGAGTGTCGGTGGCATCGAGGCCTAGACATTGACAGCGACACACACTGTGACAGTGACAGCGACAGCGACAGAGAAGATGTGCATGTCCAGGACTTGTTCTTGTCTTTTTCTTTTATGACACTGGACACACAGTTACAGAAGGGAGCTTATGGACATGAAAGAACAAGGGCATTAACGTTACACTGACTGCATGCTTCCGTAGGGTTTTGGAATACATAAATGGTGTGATTTTCTTTTTAAATTTCATACTGAATTTTTTTATTATTTTTTATTGAATTAAAATCTTTTCATTTTACTCGGTATAATTTTTCCACAGCCATGAATTATAATTATGATAATAAATTAAAATCCTTTTTCAACTTTTGTTGTTTTTTTTATTTTGGGTTAGATTTTTATTTTTAAATTAATTTCGTATTTATAGATATGATTTTGAAGTGAAGTAACAAATAAAATAAAAAGTGTGAGATAGTGGCATAGTACTTGTCTTTTAATATTATATTGAAAGAATTTATTTTGCTTTATAATATTATAGTGTCAAAACAAAATTGTAAGATGGAAAATAACAGAATTGATTTATCACAAAAAAGACAATAGAGAGACAATAGATGAAGAAGATAATGTTAACTTATTAAGAATGTTTTAAATAAATTTGATCATTTTTGCATTAAAGCTACAACACATAAACTAAGAGAGAGGAGCCCATCATGGGTCACGGTTGTGTCATGGGTATAGAAGATAACAGTCTGGGCCCCACTTATTAACAATAAAAGAGCCAAAAAAATTTAAATATTTGTATTAATATGATCGGATAGGTTCACGTCAAATTCATATTATGCCCTATCATAGGTAAAGTATTTATTTGCCACCTTCCCAAGATTAGGTGAATGCAAATAGATATATTTATTTCCATAATATAATTATTGTTTGTCACCTATCCAAAAATAGGTTAATGCAAATGGATATATTTTTATCCAAAATATACATGTTTTATTGCATTAAAAGTGAGTTGACATGTACAAAACCCATTGGCAAATGACCAACTTGGAATTACATTTTAACATATTACAATAAAATATGTTTCATTATTCATCCTTTTTGACAAACTACTGGTTTCACCATGTCCATATACACCAATCTTTTTTAATTTGCTTTCAAAAATGAAAAAAATGAACTCTTGAATTCACTATGCAATATAATTTAACAAAAAAAACACGTAATTATATCAATCATACTTTACAATTAAACATAAAATTAAATTAATCAAAACAAAATGTTAAAATTGATTACAATTATAAATTTTCTAAATCTTCTTTCAAATCACCAACCAGATTTTCTATGTACCCATTTTATATCACTTCTACCATTAATTCCTTCAATGCAAGATCATATTCCCTCCCATAATTCAAATTTCTCCACTTGCACCTACCGATTCAAATTCTTACAACCTATTTATTTATACAAGAGACAAGAATTGTGTGATGCAAGCTACCTATTGACCATTTCAAATTTCTAGTTTCTACTAGAAACACTTGATCGAGAATGAGCTCCTCCAAAGCAATGCAGCCACCTCCTTCAGTTTCCATGGTATGTTTGAAACCTGTTGCTTCGATTTTATTTATGCACAGATATATAAATTGTTGTTTCGTATGCCTTCTTCATTTACATTTAAATGAATTACTTCATACAGGTTTGGATATAAAAATTGGTGTTTCATACGCCTTGTTCATTTACATTTAAATGAATTCCATTTACGGGTTTTGGATGAAAAGTATATGTATCATGATAATCTTCAAAAACCATTGCATACATATGTATCATTCCACCTACACTTGTTGTCACCTTCTATACCCACAACACAATCCCGACACAATATCGACCCCTCTCCCTTATAGCTAGTTGTGATAATGGCTGACACCTATTTTTGAAACAACATACTGATATTTATATATAACTTCAAATGGCAGTATGGTACAAATATTTCCAACCCTTTCTAATACAGCATTATGATATATACATACATATGCATATATATATATATATAGAGAGAGAGAGAGAGAAAGATAGATAATGTAAGTTTCCTATAGCCTTCTTCATTAACATTCAACTTAATTACATGTATGCTTTGTTTATTCTTTAATTATAGTGACTATAAATATCAACCCCTCTCCCTTACAGTTAACTGTGATAATCGTTGACTCCTACTTCTGTTATAACCATTTTTGAAACACCATTATGAAATTTTTATATAACTTGAGACAACAGTATGGTACAAATCTTTCCAACCCTTTTGGATGTAGCATTATGATATATATATATGGTGTATTAAAAAGGATTTGAAATATTTCTATCATATTGTTGTTTCAAATTATATAAAAATTTCATAATGTTATTTCAGAAATGGTTACCATACATGTTACACTCACTATAATTGAACAACAAACAAAACATACATCTAATTAAGTTGAATGGTACATTAAGAAGGCTATAGGAAACATGTATATCTATCTATCTCTACAATATATAGTTGTATATATATACCATACATCTCTATCAAACAGGGTTGCAAATATTTGTATCATACATCTAAGCACTGATTATTAGATTGTGAACACTTTTGTTGTGATTGTTTTGAAGGTTTCTAACTTGAAACAAAAATATGATATAAATATAAACAACCTATTTGTGCATGTTATCTATTGTAATTGAAGAACAAACAAACCATACATCTAATTAAGTTGAATGAATATATATATATAATTTTTTATTTTTTTTATTTTCATTTACATTCAACTTAACTAGATGTATGGTTTGTTTGTTCTTCAATTACAGTGACTCTAACATGTACAAATAGGTTGTTTATATTTATATCATACTTTTGTTTCAAGTTAGAAACCTTCAAAACAATCACAACAAAAGTGTTCGCAATCTAATAATCAATGTCTGGATGTATGATACAAATATTTGTAACCCTGTCTGATAAAGTTGTATGGTATATATATACAACTATATGTTGTAGAGATAGATAGATATATATGTTTCCTATAGCCTTCTTCATTTACCATTCAACTTAATTAGATGTATGTTTTGCTTGTTGTTCAATTACAGTGAGTGTAACATGTATGGTAACCATTTTTTAAACAACATTGTGAAATTTTTATATAATTTGAAACAACAGTATGATAGAAATATTTCAAACCCTTTCTGATACACCATTATATATTTGTATCATACTGCTATTTCAAGTTATATCATAATGTTGTTTCAAGTTATATTTGTATCATACTAATGTTTCAAGTTATATATATTTATTTCATATGGTTGTTTCAAGTTATGTATATTTGTATCATACTATTGCTTTAAGTTATATATATTTGTATCATACTATCATTTCAAGTTGTATATATATGTATCATTATGCTATTTTAAGAAGAGTTTTACATATTTGTATCATACTATTGTTTTGAGTTATATATAACCCCTTAATTGATTTCTACTTATAGTAATTTGTTAACATGTTCACCTAAGGGTTTATAAGAGTTAGAATTAGGGATTGATAGTCTAACATGCATTGCTTGTTTCATTGCACACATACCCGTGTTTGTTTAAAATCAACTAAATTAGATGTATGCTTAGTTTGTTCTTTAGTTACACTCACTCTTACATGTATGCATATGATCAGCTCTATGTAATTATGGTTTTTTACATATATGATCATATAAAGTGGTGTATGTTGTTTACTAATCTTATGCTTGGCTTAATGCAGAGGAAGAAAAAAGTGTCAGCAAGAACCACACGAGTTGTAACCAAGCAACAACAGACAACTTTACTTGTATAGAGGTGAGGTGTGAGGCTACCACACAGTGACAATGATGAAGTACTTCCTATTCAGCGGTCGAACAAACCTACAAGGTTGCCACACAGTGATGATTACGAGGTAATTCCTATTCTGCAGCCGACTAAACCAGTAGTCCAATTCAATCCAACTATTAGAACTAAAAAGGTCGCAGTGCAAGAGGAATGGACCACGGCTGACATGGAATGTGTCATGGCAGATTTTGAAGACAGTGGCATGTCAATAAGAGGGGCAGCCAAAAAGTGGGGTCTTCCATCTACCACATTGTCTAATTGGTTGGGTGGTGTTACCACTACCAAGAGGAAAGGGCCCCCAACCGTCCTAAGCGATGATGAAGAGGCAAAGGTCTTGGAATGGTGCAAGGCGATGGCTATTATTGGCCATGGTTTGGAGATTATGAATCTAAAATTTGAAGTGGCCCAAATATGCCAAACGAGGCCTAATCCCTTGAAAGATGGACTTCCCAGTAAGTCTTGGTGGATGGGGTATAAAAAAAGGCATCCTAATCTATGTTTAGGGACAGCCCAAGGGCAAGATAGAGAGTGTGTTGTTAATCTCAAGCATGTAGTTGTAGATACATTCTACAAAACACTGGAGAAGGCATATGCAACTGGGAATTATGGTCCATTGAGGATTTGAAACTATAATGGGACTGAGCTACAAGCTGGGTGGAACGGTGCAACGAGGGTGCTTTCCAAAAAGGGCAACAAAAGTGTTTCTTATACTATCCCCAAGAGCCAGGAGTGGATCACAATTTTGTGTTGTGCAAACACTGCTAGACAAAAAATTATAGGTTTTTACTTGTTTAAAAGTAAAAAATACTTCCAAAACTACATAATCAACTATGAGCCAAGAGCATGTATGGTTGTTCAACCTCATGCATGGATGATGAAAGAGTTATTTCTCCAATGGCTCAAACATTTTTCTTTGCAAGTACTTGGGATGTCTCACCTAGTCATAAACACCTCCTCATATATTGATGGCCATGGAAGCCACGTAGATCTTTCTACCATTACCAAAGCAAGGACACTGAGTGTTGACTTGCTTATCCTACCAGCCCACACATCACACAGGCTGCAACCACTTGATGTGAGTGTATTTGCATGTTTCAAATCATATTTTTAAATGGAAAGAGTGGCATGGACTACAAAATATCCAAATTTGGAGATTAGAAGGATACAATTGGCAACACTTGGTAGCCTTGCTTTTGAGAAGGCATTGACAATTGCGAGCATAAAAGTTGTGTTTAAAAGAATAGGTATTTGGCCTCCAAATCCAGATGCATTGGTGGATGACATGAGGCCCAGAGAGACATTTCAGTTTGATGCCCTAAAGGAAGCATCTGCTGCTGAAAACATTCTCAGTCTATCCACCAATGGTTTGCCACAAACATAAGTTGAATGTACAAAAGGAACAACAAAAATTTTAGAGCAGCAAAGTCCACTTCAAACAGTTGAATGCACAAACCAGTAAAGTTCACCACAAACATCTAGTTTCTCAAACCAGAAAAGTCCACCACAAACATCTATTGCAGACATCTCTCTTTCTATACTGAGTGCACTAGAGGAGTAATCATGGTTGTTAGAGGATGTTGGAAATATTGGAATTGATTTGCATGTGGAGATAGAACAAATTCTAACAATTCCTTCTCCATTGCACATCATGGGCCCAAATACCTTAGTTCATTTTTATGTTAATTGGGGAGAAAGTCAAGCTAATCAGTTAGGCAATGAATTGGAGGAAACGACTAGTCAGGTGCAAGTTACAAATGATGAAGATTCAATGGAGCCATTGGGAGGCCAAACAACTTCATACCTCTCCCAATTCTTGAAGTTGCCTATTCATGTAGTGAAAGACAAGTCCAATTAGCTAGTTGATCGTGAGATAAAACTTCTAAGAGGATCTCAGCTCCTCACCACTAATGACTACATGGTGTTGCTAAAAGAGCAAGAGAGGCATCAGCTACTAAAATTTCCGGCTGGTCTGTGGTCCGGTCGGTCTGGTGAGGTTGGTCGGTCTCATGGCCACCATCCACATCCAGCAAGATATTCCTTGGTTTATCCGTTATGTGTCCCTGTGCAGTTAAGTCCTGTTGGGCTATCCACCGTGTGCGATTCCGTTGGTCCCTGTTCCTTCCATTCTTGGTTGCGTTCTTCTGTGGTGTGTCTGTGTGGTGTGTGGTCCTGTGTGTGTGTCTCATTTCCTCCTGTGTTCCATCCGTGTGGTCTCATGTCTGGCCTCCATGCCTGCCTGTGTGTGTGTATGCCGTGTCTGTCTGTGTTGGTTCTCTCCTGTGTGTGTCCTTGTGTTCCTGTGTTTCCTGTGTCCGTCCGTTATCCTGTTGGTCTGTGTGCATGCATGTGTCGGTTGGTCTGTCCTGTCTGGTCGTGTGTCCTGGGTGTTCGTGTCTCTCTCTCTCTGCCTGCCTGTCTGCCTGTGCCTGCCTGTGTGCCTGCCTGTCTGTGTGCCTGCCTGCTGTGCTGCTGTGTGTGCATGCCTTGTATGTATGTGTGTGTGTGTGTGTGCATGCATGCATATATGTATATGTATGTATGTATGTATGTATGTATATGTATGTATATGTATGTATGCATGTATATGTATATGTGTGTGCATGCAATACTGTATATGTGTAATGTTGCTTGTGTGTATATGTATGTGTGTGCATGCATGTTACATGTAATGCGTACGTATATGCATGTGTGTGTGTATGCATGTCTTTATGCATGCATGTGTGTGCGTATGTGTGTGTATGTGTGTGTGTGTGTGTTGTAGTTGTCCATAATTCCCTTTGAATTGTGAAGTGCAGCATACACTACCTTGAAAGCCCTTAAAAAATCCAAGTCACCTAAATGCATGTTATACTATCATATCCCCAATTATAACTCCTAGAAAGAAAAGAATGATACAAATTGAAACAACATATTCATACATGTAAGAGTGAGAATAATTGAAGAACAAATTAACCATACATTGAATTCAATTGATTGTAAATGAACAAGGGTATGAGTGCAATGAAACAAGCAGTGCATGTTATACTATCATATCCCCAATCCTAACTCCTACAAAGAAAAGAATGGTACAAATTGAAACAACATATTCATACATGTAAGAGTTAGTGTAATTGAAGAACAAACTAACCATGCATCTAATTCAGTTGATTGTAAATGAAAAAGGTTACGAGTGCGATGAAACAAGAAATGCATGTTACACTATCATATCCCCAATTCAAACTTTTTAAAAAGAAAAGAATGATACAAATTGAAACAACATATTCATACATGTAAGAGTGAGTGTAATTAAAGAACAAACTAACCATCCATCTAATTTAGTTGATTGTAAATGAATAAAGGTATGTGCGATGAAACAAGCAATACATGTTATGATATCATATCCCCAATTCTAACTCTTACCACCCTTAGGTGATCATGTTAACTGATTATATATATGTATGTATGTACATACAATTTTTTTGCAAATAAAATTGGGTCTTATATTGTTGTTAAGTGGCACCTCGGTTGTCTACTCCTATCCCTAGTTATACATAATGAGAAATGTATGTTATACCATCATACCCCCAATTATAACTCTCATAACCCTTAGGTAATCATGTAAACTAATTACTATAAATATATAATCATTTTAGGGGCTATATATAACTTGACACAACAAAATGATGCTAATATTTAGAGCCCTTTTCTAATACAACATTATGATATTTATATATAACTTCAACCAACATTTTAATATAAATTGAAACAACATTTTCATACTTGTGAAACTAATTGAACATCAACTAAAGCTACATCCAATTCATTTGAATGTAAATGAACAAGGCTATATGAAACATCAATTTATATATCTTTGTCATACAAATATGTAAGTTTGCAAGTTCTATATTTATATTGATAGTATTGGAGGATATCATACACTCCATTGTTGAGGGTTTCATACACTTGTTTTTGGCCGAGTATATCTATGTGTTTATGAAAGTGGCATAGCTAATTAAACATTATATCTTGCATGGCATGCATGCATACATACATACATGCAATTGCTCTATGTATGTATGTCATGCATACGTACGCACATTAATATTTATAATATTAATATGTTATGTAAACTTAGATAACTAAAATGATTACCAAATTAGGATGAAAATCCTATAAATGCATGTAAAACGATAACAAAAATTTGACCGTACTAGCAAAGGTGAAATAGCATGGACAGGGCATAGAGGACGATGGGAAGCGAGTAATATCATGCGAGGAGTTCATGGTAATGGATGACATAGTCGGCCAACCTATAGGCGCATTAAACCCTTAAGAGTCCACCTTATGAAACCCATAAATGGTATGTATATATACACACAATCAGCTAAATAATAGGTGCATGATACCCTTCACAGGGAGAGTTGCATACATTGTTTACAGACATTCCAATATACATTTTGGTTATTTTTTGACCAATTATGTGTATACACACACACACACACACATATATATATATATGTATATACGTATACACAATCAACTATAATATAGCTGTAAGAAACCCTTAACAGTGAAGCGTATCATAACCTCAAATACTATCAGTACACTTATCTGAATTGCAAAGGTACAAAAATGAAAAAACAATAATATATCATGGCCGACTGTGTGTATATATATATACAATCAGCCATAATATAGGCACAATATTGTTGTTATATACATTTCTCGAGTGTCTCTGTGTGTATACACACACACACACACATATATATATATGTATATATTTGTGTGTGTGTATATATATATATATATATTGTGTGTGTGTATATTTGTATATGTATATGTGTATATATTTGTGTGTATATCTATAGGTGGCCATAATATAGCTACAAGAAACCTTCAAGAGTCAAGCATATCATAACTTGTTTCAGAAGCTAGTTACAGAAAAAACATGCAAGTAATTTGAAAAAAAATCTTGCAATGGATAGATTGCCCTTGCGAGGTTGGAACACAACCTCACCTTCCTTAACATAAGTTATATGTTTTTCATTTTGGCAATGGAGGTGTTGAAAAACACTGAAACTGTGAAATATGCATCACCAACACTTGTCCATAGCCTCACCACTGTCAGCCTCGAAGCGAACCAGCATTGTTCCTACAGGAAACAACTTAAAGTGTAGAACGATAGCATGAGTGGTGTATCTGTGAAGCTAAAGCAAGACATACCAAATGAAACACATGCTAAGGTGGTAGGGAAAAGGGAAACAATAGAGGAATGTTGGGGAGTTAAGTGACCTAGTTTTGGCGTGGTGGGAAACCATGAAGCAAGTAATAAGTGTCCACCATTAGTTGACGCAAGTTTTGAGCTCAAAAAATGTGGATTTCAAAAATGTTCTAAAAACATTAGAAAATGTGCACAATTTTTTCTTGAAATGAGTTTTTCAAGTTGCCAGGTGGACTCTTATGGGTTTGAAAAAACAATTGTCGACGTGGACCTTATTGATGTGGACCCCTTGCACAACATAGCCTAACCCACCATCAGTCCCTCTCCCTTAACATATAAAACTAGCACTTGCACCTAAAGGAGGTTCTAGGATTATGCCAATAGAAAATTATATGTATGCTAATATGTTAGAGAGTAATTGTTTATGCATGGGTGCATGTTACATGTGGTTGGATTAAATAATTAATATGTTAAATAATGGAATGGAATAAACTTAGACGAATCTATATTTTTTCCTTAACAAAATTAAGTATTATCTGATTTTGAAATGTTTGCATGTAAATTTAAAACATAAAACAATGCAAATGAAAAAGAAAGTTGCATCAAATTGGCAAAAAACACTGCAAATGGAAATAGAATGATCTTGTTCGAAAATCAATATTTATCTAAATTTTACATGATAAGTGATATTTTAGAGGTTTCACCTAATATTTTGGAGGTTTTTACCATTAAACTGTAGTTGATTTACCATTTAACATCAGTTGAAACTTGTTTTCCAACAACTCAATAGTTGTTTATAGGCGTGAGACTTGTTTCGGGCTCAAATCTCACACTATATGTAGCCCATCAATTAATAAATACCAACACTTGTACCTAAAGGAGGCTCAAAGATTATGTCGATAGAAAACTATGTGTATGTTAATATGTTAAAGAGTATGTGTTTGTGCATGGATGTGTTGCAAATTCTAGTTGCATGTGGTTGGATTAAATAATTAATAATAAGTGTTAAATAATGGACTGAAATAACTTAGACAAATCTAGATTTTTTCCTTAAAGAGATTAAGCATTATCTGATTATAAAATATTTGTATACAAATTTAAAACGTAAAGCAATGCAAATGAAAAAAGAAAGTTGTTATCAAATTGACAAAAAAAACACTGCAAATGGAAATAAAATGTTCCCATCTAGTTGTCAAATCAATATTTATCTGGTTTTTATGTAATAAGTGAGATTTTGGAGGCTTTTACCTAATATTTTGGAGGATTTTACCATTAAAGGACATCTGGTTTACCATTAAACGACAATTGAAACTTGTTTTATGATGACTCAACAATGGTTTGCAAGCATGAGATTTGTTTTAGGCTCAAATCTTACACTATATGTAGCATATCTTATAAAAATAAAATAACTCTTAAATAAATAAAATAATTCTTAAACAATTCTAAGTAAAATAAAAATAATAGAAAACTATTTTTTTTCAAATAAATACATTTAGATATTTATAGGAAACAATTATATTTATTTCAATAGTATATAAAATATATATTTTTTGTTTTTTATTGATACCTCGAGAATTTTTAGTTTGACTCGAGTCAGTCTCCAAGTCAATATGGAGGCCACAAACAAGGGACCTCCTCCACGACATGAACACGAGTGAACAACACAAGCTTGAATGCTTGTCTCATGGTGTGAACGCCATGAGTAGCCTCAACATTGCAGTAAAAGCATGTGAGCACATCAGATCAGTAGAGGCATGGTGCTTGCAATCATGCGATCACAATGGTTTAGCGAAGGTTTAAATCCTCGTACCAACAACAATAATGTTGCATCTTAACCATTACACTATGGGATGAACCCCATATATAATATATTATTAAATATTATATAAATATTAATAATAAAATCAATGTATTGATATTTATACCAAAATACTGATTATAATAATTAATATTAGTATAATTTTATTATATTTATATTATATTATAATTACTAAAATGTTATATAAATATAATTTAATTAACATATTAATATTTATATTCATATTAAATTATTAGTTATAATAATTAATATAAATGTAATTATAATATATTTTTATATTATTATATTACAATAATATTGTAATCAATATAATTATAAAATACATTTCTATAATATTATATCATAATTTTATTGTATAAAATATTATATTATATAAATAATTTTATTAATATATTAATATTTATATTAAATTATTTTATTATGATTTTTGAACTTCTAAATATATTTAACCTTAAATATCATGTACTTTAACCTTGTCTTATTTTTAAAAAAAAATCCAAAAAAAAACCCGTTAATGGGGTTGGTGGTGTTGAGGCCCAAAAAATATGAAAAGAAGACAAATGGGAAGCACCATCGAAGGGGTGGTTCAAGCTTAATTTCAATGATGCACCTAGGAGAACCTAAGAGTGTCAAGCATCAATTATCGTTTGAGACTAAGAGGGAAGATAGTTGGTCATTTGTCTAGAAGATTGCCAATTGAGACAAACAATGAGGTAGAGTTACATGATCTATTACTCAGATTGCAATTATCCTTGAAATTAAAATAAAAAAGAGTTGAAATAGAGTGGGATTTCATGATCGTGATTAATGCGGTAAGAACAATCTCAATTCATGGTTGGAAGCTTAGAGTTGTGTTGGAAAGGTTATTGATGTGGCTGCCAAGTTGGAAAACTTCACAAGAAACCATGTATATCGTGAGGCCAACACAGTGGTCGATGAACTCACCAACTTGGCGATTGATGAGACATGATGCTTAGATCATTAGAGCAACCACCCATGATGATGACTTATCACATCAATCAAAATAGCAAGTAAAACATCAACGATAATCATTTTTGAATCACTCAAAGTAGTGTTTGGAGATGGCTAAGGATATAATCAAGAAAGAGTACTTATTTTTATTAATAATAGCACATAAATCCCAATAACAATGCAATGGGTGGATCATTAAATGTAACAGTTGTGATCTTGAGAACGAAGGTATGGACACTCCAATCTGCCTCACCAACTCTCACAAACATATGACCTTCATAGGAGAAATCAAGGAGAAGAGGTTGAAATGTGTGTTTAAAACACATCATAAGTTGATTTTGCATGCCATAAGGGGAGTGTTGGGGGAGGCTTTCATGGAAATGGATCATAGGTATATGGTTAACAATGATATCTCGTCTATGTTTTTGGTTTCTCTCATAGATTTGGGATAATTTGTGGACATGACAAGGAAGTTATGCAAAAGACTAATCGAGAAGCAATTTCTGAGTGACATAGAGGATGTGTTGTTAATGGTGTTTGAGGGCAAAGGAATTCCTCTTCCCAGGGAACTTTTCAAAATAAAGGCTAGAGGGATGGAGGTTGAGAGGTTTCCTTTGGCTTTTACTTCTATGTATTAATCTCTCCCTCAACACTGTCAAACTACTACAAAGAGTGCTTTGTTCCTAAAGAGGATCCTAGGAATGGTGCCTATGAAGGGACTTGACTGGATTCAAGAGCTTGTAATTGAGGAGCACTAGGACTAACAAATGTAGTTGGTCGGGTATGAGTAGCATGTAGGATATATGCTACTAGATAGAAATAGTAGTATTGCAAGGCAAAAAGCTCCATTTTGTATACTTTGGGAGTAAGATATATGTAATCAATAGAAGGGAATAAAATGTATGGCCCCCAATTTTTTATATTTGTATACCTTGGGGCAAAAATGACCATATCCAAACCAAATATATATATATATATATAACTTTTTTTCTAAAATACAAAGGGAGCAGTCACAAGACTACAATTTACCTATAAATAAAATTCCAAATTTTATGAGGCCTATGATCTATTCATTGTTATAACTAGTTTGGGCAACAAATGCTTGCCTAAACTAGAAAATCACTCAAAAAAACAAGAAAAAATGTATGAAATTCCTTACATCAAACACTAAAGAAATAACTTGAAATAGCTTAAAGAAAGAAAAGAAAAAAGAATCCCTTACCTCAAACATTAATATTTTTTATAAAAGATATACACACAAGTTGTAATACAAAATTTCAAATAACTAATAAAAAATACTAAAAATAAATGAAGTAATTTAATAAAATTTCCTACTTTAAACACTTGATTCTTTTAATAAAAAATAGATATAGTTTGCAATAAAAAATTCAAACTAAAAGAAAATAAAATTCTCTACCTTAAATACTAACAATTTTCACAAAACAAAAAAAAAGGACATGGTTATTTCAAACCCAAAATAATATGCACATTGTCATTCCTTCACAAAATCAATGTCATACCAAAGAGGAGAAAGCTCATTTTCAAATAAACAACTAACAAATTGTTTCATCCCAAAACTTGTTATGCCCATGTTTCTATATAAAGAAGAAATATCAAACTTTGAAACTACTTATATAGAGGAGCTTGGCTGATTTTTTGGAGATATCAAAGAAAACCTAAAGACTTAAAATCCATTGTATCTTTTACCAAATTAGTTGGATATATTGTGAGAGTTTCAAGCATAAAAGAAGTGAAAGGGGTAATTAGAATGACAAAAGAAAATAATTTAAGAAAAATGTGAACAAATGAAACACACCTACCTTTGATGACAATAATAAAATATTTGTTCAGGCTTAGTTGTAAAAATTATAGACTTAATTCATACACAGCCTCATGATGGAAGAATATATGGTCTAGTCTCTCACATTACATTCAGAGGACATTGCTTACAATCAGTGGTATCACAATCTTATCACACAAGGGCATGAATTTGTGCAACTTTTAAAATATTCCAACAAGAGGTTGCTACATAGAATTGAGGAAAATAATGAAGAATAATATTTCAAAGAACTTTTAAAAATCAAGAAATACACTTTAATGGATGCATATGTAACAAAAACCCAAAGAGTTGCAGTTACGATACCCACTATATCACAAAAGAGGGCCACTTTCTTCTTTGTTGATGATTTGTATGAGCCTCTTAAAGGTCTAGTTAAAGCATTTGCACCATCATCGGTGTAGGAGGATATGAAGAGAGCATCAACACTTGAGCCATATGTGCTAAGGAATAAACTCTCATCACAACCAAAACCAACCATTACTAGATTTTGAAAGGGTAACTTTCAAAAAGGAGGATTCAACTCACATCCTCAAAAAGGTACACCGCAACCATTTACAACAAATAAGTTAGATGATAATGCCATAAATTAGCTTAGAAAGAAGAATTTGTGATTCTCAAGTACAAAATTCATGAGAACCTATTCATAAATGCCTTAGCAAGGGACAAGTTGGTATGCCCACATTTTACACGTGGACATAAAACACAAACTATTTTTTAGCTAAAATATTAAACAACTCTTATCATGCTCAACATGATATAATCATGCGTGCGCCTGTTGATGTTGTACATGCAATGTCATCACTGGCACACCACCACCTAAGAGTGAGGGAAGGAGAAATAAAATGAGTGAGTGTTGCAAAACCCATTTCACACACCTTACAACTATGGTTAACCAAATTAGGGTTAGGTTTCTTTGTGCAAGACACCTAAAGGGAGGACCACACGAGAGTCAATTCCTTTAGGATTACTATGTAGAAGTGGGTGGTCAAGTCTCTAATACAAGACCTAACTCCTAGAGACAACTAATTCGATTAGGCTAACTACATTTAAATCAATGTTTATTCTAATTTGAATAACATTAATATCAAATTAAAACATCTAATAAAGAACACAAACATTAAAACACGTTGAATTTTTCCCTCATAAAAAAAATCCACCACTTAAATAGAAAATAATCACATTAATAAGACTCGTCAATAGATCTTGATTTGAATAATAAATAAGTTTACATTTCAGTTTTTTGAGCATTTGAAATTAACTATGATAAATGGGAAATAATTATAAACTTTATCTACACCTTTTTTGTTTAATTTTCTCATGGGATTGATTTTTTAAATTTAATTTAATTGTATTATAAATTGATTTCCAAATTTCTTAATTGAATATTCATTATGCATAACAGTTCATTGAATTCATTTATTAAACTAACTAAATAGATTGTTGTAACAACTTACAAACTAAACCGGACTTAATGAATCATTACTAAATTTACTTAGAGTCTAAGGTTTCTCTCACTTTAATTAATTGATCTAATCTCCTAAGTTTATATTATATAGGGTAAAATACATTAAGTTCACTTAAGAAATTTAATCATTTTCTTAAACATGCTTAATGGTCCTAATCCTTTTAGGGAAATCCTTAATCCTTACATTTATTTCGAGACAAGTTGAGGAAATTGTTGAGAGAGAAGAAAGAACAAAAATCTCTTTGGCCATGGTAACTCATCTCGTGTTTTCGAGAACTGGGTCCTTTATTTTTCTTTCACTCATCCATTTGATTTATGTTATTTACTCGCGTACAATTATTTAGGTATATGTATTTTCATTTAATAATTTAGGTTTCACAAGTGTAAGTTTCAAACAAAATATATAAGGTCAAATACATAGAAATATAAATATATACATGTTTAATGTATATAGATATACATATACATATATATATGTAGATATACATATGCATATACATATATTTAAAAAATATGTAAAGTTTTAATAGCAAACCAAAGGTCTTGTGGTCGATGTGTGATTCACAACGATTATTAAAGTCAAGGAATGATATGTATATGTATTTTTTAACATAGCGTAGACCAGATGATGACGCAACCTCCATAGGGACTAACCCTATGTGTGTCGCAACTAGCAAGTCATAGCACCCACAAGGTTGCTTCGTATGAGGGTGGTGGGGTGTAGTCCACACGTGTCACATGTCATATGAACTCTCCACCTGCCCAACCCTAGATGGAGGAGGGGAGGCAGCTAGGGCTTCGACCCTATGCCTTCCTCTCCCTCAAAAAAATATTTTTCTTTTTTTATATAAATTCAAATTTCTTAACCTAAATTTCTTACCAAGAAAAAATAGAAACAAAATATAGAGACCTTGAGGTCTCCTCCTTGTCTTCTTGTACTTCAAAGTCCTCTTCACCCATGACCAACTTATTCATTCTTGACACCAATTCACTTGCAACCTCAATGTCCTTGTCTTCTTCTACCTTGATGAGTTCCTCTTCCTCTTGTTTGACCTGTCCATTACCAACCTTAATATCCCATTCTTCTTCAATGGCTGCATATTGTGCCCATAAGTCTTCTTCTTCATCTTTGACTGAATTTGTTGCCTTCTTCTGTTTTCTTTTTTTCTTCATAATTTTCTTTAGAGGCCATCTTAACCTCTTTGACATTGGTATATTCCAACTCCTTTGTGCTTCCTTAAGAAGTTGGTTTTCCTTGGCTAATCTTTCCAACTTTTGGCTTATCTCGTCCATGGATTTCTCAAACTCTATTTGTCTTTCCTTCCTTCTTTCATGCTTCCTCATTTCCTTTTCCTCTCTTTTATTCTTCCTTTGTAAATCCTCAACCTACAAATATCTTTCCAACCTTCTCAACAAATCCATCTTAATACTCTGCCTCGCCTAGGTCTGTCCACTCGCCTAGTCTCTTGGACTTTCTCACTACACCAACCTGCAAACAACCATACACACAAACCACAAACAACTTTCCCAGAGCATCTTCAAGCTCTAATACCAATTGATGCAGAGCTAGGAGGATTCAAAACAAATCTCACAAAACCTTCACAATCTTCATTTGACTAACTCAAAACATCTTGAACTCACCTTCCTTTGACACACTTATTCAACTATTTTTCCCTCAAACATCAACAAAGATCAACTTCTTTCACTATATACCATGGCACTTTTGCTACAAGCATTAAATTTTGTCTTCAGAGGCATAACCAAATCAAACCAAAGCATATGTCACCTTCATTTGAGTCAAAATAACAAACAAATACTTTCACAATGTCTGCCCTTTCATTTACTATTAACTCTTTATGACTATCCTAGAGTACATCTGTGGCATCTACAAGCCACCAAGCACCTAACTTTGATCCAAGACACATATAATTCCTTCAACATGTGGAACAACTTTAAAAGACCTCATTCAATATGTATAAACTCTTTCCAAACCCCAAGAACTCAATTTAGGTGGGATTCCTTCATTACTCTGCCCTTTCTCTAGTAGGTCTGCTATAGGTTTGTCAGAGATTTTCTTCAAACATAGACCCTTATCATTGAATGTAATCAAGTTTTTGAATGCGATTTTAAGTGTTACAAAACATATAAAAATATTTTTATTTGTTGTTTTGAGAAATAATGTAAAAACCAAACTGCTTACGCTTCAAAAACAGGGCAAATTAGTCATTGTTCATATAGGGCGTATTGAATTTACCCATTCCAAACACAAATTTGTCCAACCAATGCTTGGAAAAAATTGAATTTAACTTACAAATGCTTAATAATCCATTAGAAGACCACTCTCATTAACATTTTGACAAAACCTAGGTTAAGTTCCTTGGAAACTCTAAGTTTTATCAGACTTTAACAAAAAATTCAGTCAAAAATCCAAATTTTCATCACCTTAACTTTGTTATCTTGATTCTAAACTATTATCATATGGAAGAAAATTCATGCGAGAACAATCCCACAAAGAATCAGAAGATTCCACCAATCAAGAGGGAGAAACATAAATATTTTAAGCCTCTGGTTACCCTAGTAAGGGTTTTGGACTGTGATTACAAAAAGTGCCATATCTTTGTCATACCTTCATGAAAACAAATGAGACCAAGTGCAGATTGAATTAGAAACATAATATCAACTTCTCCAATGACTGCCCCTTCGATATCAGGTCATACATGGTCGTACAGGAGCAAATAAACACGTTTTTATAGTATTTTCTGATGAAAAACATAATTCCATTGATGTTCTTGCATTACAAACCAAGTTCTCTCCCCTGCCTCGACCTATGAGAGGCTTATTTATGCCTTGCAAACAAAACTAACTCATAACAAATGCCTACAACTAATTTTAATCTCCGTCTAACTAATGAACTTATCATTTACTTAATTTCTCTCTTTTACCTTGACAACAAGGTTTGTTTTTTTTTCCACCTTTTGAATAACTTATCCTATTACCTATCAAATTATTAAAATGGTCTTAAAAGACCTTATTTAACGATCCCTAGTCACTTTTAAATACTCATTACAATTTTGGCCTCACGGAGGCATGTAATCAAACAGGTGCTCCTGCACCAAACTCTCGGGGGAAAAAGATTTCAAGCCCCTTTGAATTGTCTTCTTCTTGGTTTACTAGTTACTTTGCACTTTGTCCTTTGTCTTTTCAATCATCTTTGGTCCTTTCTTCCTTTTCTTCTTCCTATGCCTTCTCCTATCAAGCATCCTTGAAACTTGGAGGTCCCAAAACTCTATCAAACCATCATACACCTCTCCTTGACCTTCATAACCTGAACATACATAGTCCAAAGAAAAATTAGAAACAAAATATAGAGACCTTGAGGTCTCCTCCTTGTCTTCTTGTACTTCAAATTCCTCTTCACCCATGACTAACTTATTCATTATTGACACCAATTCACTTACAACCTCAATGTCCTTGTCTTCTTCTACCTTGATGAGTTCCTCTTCCTCTTGTTTGACCTGTCCATCACCAACCTTAATATCCCATTCTTCTTCAATGGCTGCATATTGTGCCCATAAGTCTTCTTCTTCATCTTTGACAGAATTTGCTACCTTCTTCTATTTTCTTTACTTCTTCATAATCTTCTTTAGAGGCCATCTTAACCTCTTTGACATTGGTATGTTCCAACTCCTTTGTGCTTCCTTAAGAAGTTGGTTTTCCTTGGCTAATCTTTCTAACTTTTGGCTTATCTCTTCCATGGCTTTCTCAAACTCTATTTGTCTTGCCTTCCTTCTTTCATGCTTCCTCATTTCCTTTTCCTCTATTTTCTTCTTCCTTCGTGAATCCTCAACTTGCAAATATCTTTCCAACCTTCTGAACAAATCCATTTTAATACTCTGCCTCACCTAGGTCTATCCACTCACCTAGTCTCTTGGACTTTCTCACTACACCAACCTACAAACAACCACACACACAAACCACAAACAACTTTCCCAGAGCATCTTCAAGCTCTGATACCAATTGATGCAGAGCTCGGAGGATTCAAAACACATCTCAAAAAACCTTCATAATATTCATTTGAATAACTCAAAACATCTTGAACTCACCTTCCTTTAACACACTTATTCAACTATATTTCCCTCAAACATCAACAAAGATCAACTTTTTCACTATATACCATGGAACTTTTGCTACAAGCATTAAATTTTGTCTTCAGAGGCATAACCAAATCAAACCAAAGCATATGTCGCCTTCATTTGAGTCAAAATAACAAACAAATACTTTCACAATGTTTGCCCTTTCATTTACTATTAACTCTTTATGACTGTCCTATAGTACATTTGTGGCATCTACAAGCCACCAAGCACCAAAATTTGATCCCAAGACACATATAATTCCTTCAACATGTGGAACAACTTAAAAATACCTCATTCAATATGTATAAACTCTTTCCAAACCCCAAGAACTCAGTTTAGGTGGGATTCCTTCATTACTCTTCCCTTTCTCTAGTAGGTCTACCATAGGTCTGTCAGAGATTTTCTTCAAACACAGACCCTTATCACTGACTGTAATCAACTTTTTGAATGCACTTTTAAGTGTTACAAAACATATCAAAAAAAATCATTTGTTGTTTTGAGAAATAATGTAAAAACCAAACTGCTTACGCTTCAAAAATAGGGCTAATTAGTCATTGTTCATATATGGCTTATTGAGTTTACCCATTCCAAACACAAATCTGTCCAACCAATGCTTGGAACAAATTTAATTTAACTTACAAATTCATAATAGTCCATTATAAGACCACTCTCATTAACATTTTGACAAACCCTAGGTTAAGTTCCTTGGAAACTCTGAGTTTTATCATACTGTAACAGAAAATTCAGTCAAAAATTCAAATTCTCATCACCTTGACTTTGTTATCTTGATTCTAAACCATTAGAATATGGAAGAACATTCATGAAAGAACAATCCCACAAAGAATCAGAAGATTCCACCGATCAAGAGGGATAAACATAAATATTTTAAGCCTCTAGTTACCCTAGTAAGGGTTTTGGACTGTGATTACAAAAAGTGCCATATCTTTCTCATACCTTCGTGAAAATTGAAGTAGAAACATAATATCAACTTCTCCAATGACTTCCCCTTCAGTATCAGGCCGTACATGGTCGTACACGAGCAAATAAACACATTTTTACAGTATTTTCTAATGAAAAACATGATTCCATTGATGTTCTTGCATTACAAACCAAGTTCTCTCCCCTGCCTCAACTTGTGAGAGGCTTATTTATGCCTTGCAAACAAAACTAACTCATAAAAAATGCCTACAACTAATTCTAACCTCCATCTAACTAATGAATTTATCATTTATTTAATTTCTCTCTTTTACCTTGACAATAAGGTTTACAAGGTTTTTTTTTCCACCTTTTGAATAACTTATCCTATTGCCTATCAAATGATTAAAATGGTCTTGAAACACCTTATTTAATGATCCCTAGGCACTTTTAAATACTTATTACAATTTTGGCCTCATGGAGGCATGTAATCAAATAGGTCCACCAATCACACAAGGTAGTATGGGCCAAGTGTCTCAAATAGACCAACAAGGGTATGTCAACACCCTCACGTAAAGTCAACCCTTAACAAAATAGGGACATCCCTATCCAACCAATCCATTGGTTCATCCATCCCATTGGTTTTAGAAAACACATCCATCCCATCCATCACCAACCTAAATCAAAACAATCCCTTGGTCATGAACCCCATCAACCAAGGTAATACCTTCTCCACATTCAAAACACAAGGAAATCCCCAAAACATCAGTCAAGGGAACCCTTTCAATCAATGGACTTGAGGTCCTAATGTGCCATTTCCATCGCAATACCTAATGGCGCCATCATGATTATCTTTCCCCTCGGTACCTCTCGTCATGCAAAATCAAATGGGACCTTAAACTTACATTCCTTCGTCCCAATCCACCATCTTACAAGAAATGTTAAACCAAGGGAACCCCCAACTTCTCATCAACAACCCACTACCCATGCAAAAAATCAACACCCAAAACCATCACAAATGTCCCAACAACCAATTGATCCTACATTGCAAGAACAAGCTTATCAACAAGCCAATAGCAAGACCTAGTGGCTCAACAACAACAACAAGCACACCAAGCAGCCCTATCATCCCAATAACAACAACAAGCCCAACAAGCAGCCCTCGTGGCCCAACAACAACAAGCAACCTTACTAGCCCAACAATATACCCAAAAACAACAACAAGGTTTATACTACAACCCTCAACAAAACATCATCAACCCAAACACATTAGGAAAATATACGCCTCCACCACAATCACCTTCACAATATCCTACACCACTATACATACCATTCAACACCTCATCATATCAAAATCTCATGTACAATCCATCCACCATCCCTCAATACGCAATATATGTTCCTCCACCAAACTTGCAAGATGATGTGGCATTGCAACTCAAGGTGTTAACACAACAAATGTAGGATATCCAAATGGGAAAAACGAAGAAACCCCATACACAAAAAAAACTTATGTCCATACTCATTCGATAGAAACATCGCCATGTTACCTTTCCCTCCCGGTTTTGAGGTCCCTAAATTTGATAAATACAAAGGGATGGGAAATCTTGTGGATCACATCAAATAATTCAATGCCATGTGTATGGAGGTTTCCTATAATGATTCTTACTTGATGTGCCTCTTTCCACGAAGTTTGACAGGCCCAACCATCGATTGGTTTTCATAATTACCTCCAGGTATCAAAACCTTCCAAAAAATCATCGATAGATTAATAGATCACTTCCCCTTCAATATTGACATGGATGTAAGCTTAGGAGAGTTATACACAGTCAAACAAAACAAAGGAGAATCCTTCGCTAATTTCTTACAACGATGGAGGAAAAGAGAGCCAGTAAGAGCAAGTGGCCCATTCTTGAAGAACAACAAATGGGAATTATCATTGCTAACATTGACGAGGACCTATCCTTCCACTTGAAGATGCAATGTATCACCACTTATTACAAGCTTGTCCCTAGGGCCCTCAACATCGAGAGAGCTCTAATCTCACAAGGAACCACACAAGTGTATAACCACCCATACACTAGTTCTAACGACAAGCCCCACTTTTGGGCCAACAACAAAAATGTTACTAGTGATGTTGTTGTTGATGCAAAGGTGGTCTTAGCTGATCGTAGGCAATCAAACACCCAAACCATGAACACACAACAACCATACATGCCACCGCCAAACAATCGACCAATGATCAATGCTACAAACACTCAACATGGACCAAAAAGAACAAACGGTGCTCCTAAACAACAATTCACTCCCTTAGGGGAACCTATGGAAGATGTGTTGAAAAGGTTGATACAGACTAATCTTATCACACTCCCAAATTTCTCAAACTATCAAGAGCCACAAGTCAAACCTCATAGCTATAAAGACAATCATTTTTGTGAATTTCATCAATACAAAGGTCATAAAACACAAGAATTGTTTTAGACTCAAACATCTAATAGAATATCTTATTGAACAAGGAGACATTAATGTCGATCAAAATTTTGGGAATGAAAATCTAAAAATTTACACAAACAAAAGATCATATAAAAAGAAAAAGATTCAGGAAAGGCATCAACTTCAAAAAATATAAACCATACCCATGATACCACGGTGGGACATATTTATTTATCACAACACAAGGAATCAAACATGCATCAAGATATTATTTTAAAACAAAGTCCAAACCCATCAACAATGTCTAGCAATATTTCATACCGTAATCACGTCAAGTGGGTCTCATATTGTAACATTTCTTCCACATATGACTTCACAATTGGGCATGTTGAAGAAGTTCCAAACAAGCAATAAATATCCATTATTGCACCCATACCTAATGAGTGTTGCGAAGAATCTTTTATCAATGATATATCATCCACCCAAGGATAATGTCAAGAAGAGGCTCTTGATGATAACGAAAGTTACTCTAAATTGAGTTGGGATCAAGAACCCCTGTCCCTAGAGTTTCACCAAGAGCTAAGGGACAGTTTCCAAACCATTTTAAATTCCAAAGATGTCCCCGATATCAGCCCTGAGATGTTTATTTTTGACATGCATATAGACATTCTTCATCCAAAATAAGAGTCTCCCATTCTTGATATTTCCACACAAGAGCAAGAAACAATTGAGATTCTTGATTCTTATAGTGATTGTGCATCATCAACATCTTTTGAATCAACACCAACATCTTTTGAAGCAATATCAATAGATAATGATGTCACAGACTTAGAGAAAATAGTTCATATTCCTGAACAACAGGAACCCATAGCAATATCATGTGTTCATGACAAGTCATATTCAGTGGCTATGGATCAGAGGATACATTATCAAGGCAAAGGATTAGGTATTAATAATAGCTTTACAATAACAGGGGCAATCTTGTCTAATGCAAACATCAACATAGGGGGCACGAAGGATCCTTATGATGAAAATATTATAAACACTACAACTAGTCATATCATGAATCATCATCCACCCATCATCTCTTACTCAAATGGGGACCAACATAAAAAGAAAGATTCATATGAAAGCAAGGAGAAGATCATCAAAGTAAACGAAGCAGTAAAGCAAAAAGGACACGTCAAGTATAAATGGATAACAAAGAAAAATAAAGAAAATCATACCTCCAAAAATCCACTAGTGAAAGAAACTATGGGATAAAATAAAAAGGGGAAATGTATCCATCAAAAACATCCTCAAATACAAAAGAAGGCTTCTCAAGCAAGGAACGGAGTATATCCAGAGGTTGGTCCTAATCCCACGAAAACCTTTAATCCCACCCATCATTACTCATCCTCCCAAATTTGGAGAGTCAAAGGTTCCAAACCATCGACCAATCCATCTCATATTTCGTCATACATGTCACCGTCCACTCCATTCATGATATCTAATTCTCACATTGACCATGTGTTGGCAGCTACCCTTCATCATAAGGATTCTAAAGGTACCATAACGTGACGTGCACACATAGACAAGGTTAATTCCAACACCAATAAGGTAGATCAAAGTTCTTCAAGGTTGCACCCAAGTGCTCGTATCTTAGCAAAGTAGCTTCTTCAAGCAGGATATCACTGGCACATTATGACAGTGGCTTCTACATCAATACCACTAGGTGGTTCAAAATGAGGGTAAAAATTCCAAAAAAATCAAAATAAAAAAATAGTAAAAATACAAATTGTCCTCTAGTGAAAACCACTATGGTGGCACTTTGGGCAACTACTATGATGAAAAATTGGAAAACATGCGTCATGAGTAGAATTGAGTATCTATATGATCCTTTTTAGATAGAACCATCTCATCCTTGTCATGATAAATCTAATGTTCCTTCCTGATCTAGGAGGATCTATGAACCTCAAAAATCAACTGTCTCCAATGCTCGAGAAGTTGGCACCATGGCGTAATGCTTGGAAACATGATTCCAATGCCGCTTGAATCACGAAAAACAAAGTCTATATGCAAAAGTTACGGCTGGTCAAAGTTGGCATCAAATAGGAACCAGGAGCTTGTATGAAGGTGGAAAAATTGATCATCTCAAAATTTGGAAAAAAATGACATCAAGATGAAGAGCTCGATGAGACAATCCCAAAGGCGTTCATTTTGTCAAAAAAGAAGCTTGTATGACAATGAAACGGCTGGTCAAAGTTCAAGGTTGACTAGATGGTATGATGATGACACCATCTGTTGACAAAATAGATGAGTCATCGTACATATGCTGGTGTGGACCAATCAGGCCTTGACACGTGTCAGTCGTATAGTGACATGGCGGTACAAATCCAAGTTTGTGGTATGACAAGTGACGTTAGCAACTGAGTCATTGTACGACTAGTGACGTGGTAGCCTCCGATGTGGACATGTGGCATCTGAGTTGGCAAGTGAGTCACCACCCAGTGGCGGGTGACGAGGACAGTGACTAGGTGCTCGTGTGGCAAGTGACGTGTGAATTCTAGCCAATCAATGATTGACATGTGGCACAATGAGGATGTGCCACGTGCCTCCTCCATCATGTCCCCTTCGGTGCTTGGGCGTTGGAGCGATTTGCCAAAATTAGAGTGGGGGGATTCGAACCCCCCACCTCCCGGATGCAAGCGCCTATCTCCACCGTTGGGTTGCGCATATCACGCCTAACCTAAATGCATGAGCAATATGTTTTGTTATATAACCACTTGAAAATGGTTAGAGAAAGTTTGGTCGGTGGGACTTGAACCCCCGACCGGTTGGGTGGTAAAACAAAAAACCACCCCTACACCATTGAAGTCGTTTGATGTATGAGTGGCACAAGTTTTATATAGCCATTAGTTAGGCTCGATGCCTAACTAAATAGCCTTTAATGGTTATTTTTTAATTAACAAATAAAACAAACCGATGGTAATGAATTTATACCAACCCAAAATCATTATTTTGTAAGGCTCAAAATTATAAGAGCCAATAATTTTAAGGGTTGAGTATAATTTTAAAAGATTAAGTGATAAAATTGGGAGATAGGAATGATTTGTCAAATCATATGGTTAAACACCATATTGAGAAAACTGCAAGTACAAAAGGAGGAGTCAAGGAGAGCTTTCATCATCCCATTCTTCGATGAGTTCTCAAGTATTCAAGTGGGGAGAAAGAAGAATTAGAGATGGTGAGGAGGATTTTCTCGAAAAAGAGTAAGCCATTCGATGCAAAGTTATTCTAAGAAGATTATGAGAGAGTTGTGTAGACTTTTCTATTGCAGATCTCTTATGTTGTAATTCGGCTCTGTCTGTAAGCCTTTGTGAGTCTTTTGGGAGGCGATAGAGTCTAGATTTTTGTTACAACTTTTTGTTGTAGGTTGAAAGCTCTTCTCATAATTTGTACTGAATCATCCCAAACATTGTTAATAGATTGGTCACTTAGTTGAGATAGACCCAGAGACATAGTCCACTCAGACGAACTCCATAATCAATCTTGTTTCCTCTTCTCTCTTTGTTCTTTCTTCTGATTCTCTCTCTTTATTGTTCCTATTGCATGTATTTTCAGTTAAGCTTTAGGAATTAACAAATTGTTCACCTTTACACACATTCACTTTACCAATGTTTGAAATATAGATCCCTTCCGCATCAAATTAAGTGGTATTAGAGTCCAGTTTGGCTAGTTTTGTAGAAGTGATTGTTAGTCAGCTTGCTAGTTTAATCAGTTTGACAATTTGACAATTTGTTGGTTTTCAGTTTTAGTGTGCAAGTTTACAAGTGGACATTTGGAGTTCTGAAGCAAAGATGGCACCAGAGAAAGCAGAATCATCTAGGGTGACGTTGTCTCTATCTGCATCCATGGTGGATGATATCTTTTCCATGAAGAGAATGGTTGAAGAACTCTACCGAGAGCACCGAGACAAGGCTGACAGGATTTTTGAGAGTTGGAGGAAGCCAACCAATGCATTCAGTCTAAGAATGTTGAGCTCAGAGGTTTTCTTGAAAAGGAAAACAAGGAGAATCAAGAGCTGCATGCGAAGTTGCAGAAGCTCATGGAGGAGCAACACAAGAGGAATCCTCCTGCATCAGAGAATGTTGGCATATGTGCTTTTTTCCCGCATTCAGAGGATAATTCCTCATACTCTCCACTCACTCCATTTGACAGCTTGGATGCGTCATTTGCAACAAAGTCCACTATAAAGAGTCTAAAGTCAGGATTTGCTTGTGGTCATGGGAAGTGGACCAATTATGGCTCAAGTCAGGAGAATGTTGGTTAATGTATTTTTTTGTTGACATATAGAGTACCTGAAACCTTTCAATGTTTCTAGTAACCAAGGTGGTTACCTGGAAGAGTCTCCTGCAGCAGATCAAGAGGTGGAAAATGATCAAAAATATGTTTTTGAGGCTTTGAAAGGCACACCAAGGGTAAAGACCTCGGGATCAGTGAACAAGGCATGATCAATCCTGTAGAGGTTAAGCAAAGACCTCGTGATCAAGGATTAAGATATGGAGGGACTGGTGAATCCTCCAAAGCCTTTAAAAAGGCATATCTTCGAGCACACACTTCAGACTATGGTAGTGGAAGTGAAGCAGATTCTTCTCCAAAGAAGAAAGCGAAGAGGCAGGACAAAGTCCAAAATTGCTACACCCACTGCAAGATAAGTGGGCATTGGATCGAGAAATGTTAGAAGCTGCATCTAGAGCTTTGACGCTCACCTAGGCCCATTGAGGGACCTAACCAACAGAAGGTTGTTGAGGAAGAGGTGAAGGTGGTACCTAAAGCCACTATCCCTGAGACAGAGGTGAAAGCGGTACCTGAAGCTACGATCCCTAAGGCAGAGGAACCTCAACCAGAAAATTAGCAGTCAACAAATGAAAGTACTTTTGACCAGCTTCGTAATAGCTGGGAAAACCTATCATCTAAATAGTTGTATGAATTTTTTTTGTTATTAGCTCATTAATAAATATCACATTGTGATTATGAGCTAGGTGATACAAGTAGACATGGTTTTTGTAGTAAAATCATTATGCTATTTGCACGAAGTTGTATTTTCTTGGAATTGAGATTTTGAAAGGTTGTTTAAGCCTTATCTCATGTAATTAGAAAAGAAAATACTCGAAGACTTCTTTTTGCAGAATGAAAAAAAATTGAAACTGAAGAGTGCTTAGTTGATGACAATTCTCGAGGTGAGAAGATGTCTGTTGTTCCTATTTAAGGAAAAGAAGCACTTGATTAAATTCAATGAAAGGTGGATAGATTTGGATGATCAAACACATGGTATTTTTCTCATACACTTTATTCCTCCATCCATTTGGCATGTTGTCTTTGGTCAAGGGATTCCTTCATCCATTTGGCATGTTGTGTTTGGTCAAGGGAACATTCTTCTTGATTCTCTCCATCTCCACCGTTCATCTCCCTTGTTTGAATCTGGACCGTTGATTGCTGCCACATCACAAGATGCTTGGAAAAGCCTATAAATACAACCCTTTGCCATAGTATTTGGCATCCCACATTCAAGTAGAGTTATCATGCAGGAATAGCTTTGGAGCATTGGAGCATTTGGAGTCTATAGTTAGAATCATGTTTTGCTTTGAAGTTGCATATAAAATCATGTTTAGCTTTATAGTTAGCATTGTAGAATCATGTTTTGCTTTATAGTTACATTTTAAATCATGTTTTGCTTTATACTTGCATTTTAGATTATCATATCACTAATCATTTGAGCATATGCAGAATCATTTTAACTTCTTATCACAACATTTGTATCACATAGTTTAGCAACATTATCCATTCATCATAATCTCCATTATCATAACATCATAGCTTTCATCACATAGTTTCATATAGGAACTTAGTTTTCATAAATTGGCTTGCATTTTGAATAGCATCTCATTTCTCAAGTTGTCATTTTAACAACCATATTGCATATACAAAATCTGAGAGCCAATATGGTTTAATAAATCCTTGAGAATAGAGAACAATGGAACATTTTTAAAGATTTATTTAATTGCAATTTGGAGTAGTTTATTTGATTCGAATCTTTACTATAATATGTTTCATTGGTGTTTGTGTTGATTTACTAACAATTCCCACATTTCACACACACATAAATTGGCACCCACCGTGGGGCTAGACCCCATTTTTAACAATTTTCTATTTTTTTTTAACAGATTGGACGTGATGTTTTAGCGCAACCGTGAGTTCTTTTAGCGCATACAATCAATCTTTCAACGCATACGACTTTTTTTTTGGTGAATACGACAACTCTTTCAGTGCATCCAGGGTCTATTTCAGCACATTTGACATTTCTTTTGATGCATCCAACAAATGTTTTAGCACATATAGGGAGTATTTTAGCGCATTCGGTATTTCCTTTAGCACATTCATCACTTCTTTTAGCGCATTCAGTAGTTCTTGTAGCACATACATGAGTTATTTTAGTGCATGGAGTATCTGTTTTATCTCTTTGGGATGATATTTTAGCACATTGAATGATTGTTGTAGCGTATCTGTTTAAATCTGTAAAATTTTAAAAATTCGAGAGCTAATTGGTGTTTTCTGCTTGTAGGTACTTTTATACGCCAGTCAAAGACAATTTTATCAAACTACTGATGATTTATGCATGGGATGGAATTATTTAATGCTTTCTTTTGATTAAGATAAGCATCTAGCTTAATTAGAAGGATAAAGAACACCATGTCTTTCATGCTTGATGAATGGTAAGCATATGCTCTCCCCTTAACTAGGTGACCAAAAAGCCAAACCCATTCACTTTTAGTTTGTTTTATCTATAAAGGGTCTGCCTTGTGGGAAAAGGTAATCACCCAAGGGAATGACCCAGCCGATAAAATGCTAAATCCAAGTGACTTCCAACCAGGATATAAATGTGGGTACTTGAGGAAAGTTCAAGTATCATGAGGATTATTCTGACAAGAAGGGCAACAATGGTCTCTTGTCGTATGGATGATCCCCCACAAACGATATGCATATACTAGAACCCTTTGTTGTAGCAAGGCCAGAATCCTTATTCCATTTGTTGGCGCAAGAACAGTCATTCTGAAGTCGTCCCACATTTTTGCGGCTTTTAGTAGAGATGAGAAGTATGCCATGGGAGATTCGTGGGTATTGATGTTTGGCTACCCCAAGAAGTGAGTGTCGTGGAGGGGAGCCAATGGGGTCAAGCATCTAATCATTCACTAAAATTAGGCGCAGTTAGAGTAAAATCCAAGTGGGAATCTAGTGAATATTGTCCTACACAGCCCTAGGTTGTACATGTTTGATGTGTTTTACCAATGTGTTTTCAAACAAATTTCAAGCAAAACATCACACAATGGGAGTGAAAGCATTGATTAAAAAATCATCCATTTGAACACTTGATTCTTGCAACTTACAAGCTAGGAACTAAGAAAAATCCATTGTTCAACAAATTACACCTTGGTAACATTTAGATTCACGGATTAAAAACAAGGCAGACTGCCAAAAACATTGAAATATTCTAGAATAGCACATTTGTCCTATGTTCCAGCGCATCCAGTTAGTTTTATAGTGCATATGTGTAGTCTTTTAGTGCATAGACCCTCTGTTTTAGCGCACGCAATCAATCTTATAGCGCATCTGTGTAATTTTACAGTGCATCCATCATCTGTTTTAGTGCATTTGTGCAATCTTCCAACACATTCACTCTTTGTTATAGTGCATCCATTGCATATTTTAGCGCATCCAGGCAATCTTATAGCGCATCTGTGCAATTTTCTGGTGCATCCATCCTCTATTTTAGCACATTTTTCAAATCTTTTAGCGCATCTGGGTTTGTTTTAGCGCATCCACTAAATGCAAAACTGAGAGTTAAATTTATCCCTTGTTTTGTAGTTTGAACCAAAATTCAGAATCTTTTTCAATCTAGAATCATTCCTCATATACCACAGAGTCTAAACTTGTTAAAACTGGCCCCTACAAGTGGAATTCTCCAATCTAAACCTAGATCTAAACATCTTAAAGTGCCTAAATCATCAAACTTATCACGTCTTTGATTGTTAAGCCTAGTTTCATCATCAGGATTTGTCATCCTTTCATCACAAAATGAAGCTATATAATCAAATCCAACTTAGTCTCATCAATAGAATTTGTCATTCTATTAGACTTAGTTGTAATCCTTGGCACTATTCCAAACAAAGATCAAAGTTTAGTCAAAGCATAACACTTTTATGCCCATCCAAACAAGGTTATAAAAGCATAAACTTAAGGAAAAAGAACTGGAAACCCAAAAAACCGAAACACAAAACATTGGAACTCAAAGCATCGAAACCCAAAACACCGAAACTCAAAACAGTGAAACACAAAACACCATGGCAGAAGTTGAAGAGAATCCTTTCTATGTAATCCACAACAATGAAGGGGAAGAAATAACCGAGGAAGATATCCGACACGCTGAACAAGATCCTAATTTCCACAATTGCTTAGAAAAGATTTTTGAAAGAAATGGGGAAAAACACCTCCTTATGCTAGCTAAACAAGGTGTCAAATTGCTTGAGGATTTTGATGTGAATTGATTGAAAGCACCTCCCAAACAACCTAAAAAAGAAACAAAACAAGTGGTTTCCCTAACTCATCAAATGAAAAACCTTCAACAACAAATTCTTGACATGCAAAGGGGAACCTCAAAACGATACTTGATCCAAGACATTTGTCCATATCCTTTTAATCAAGATATCCATATAATACCTTTTCCCAAACATTGCAAATTCCCAAAGTATGACAAATACAATGGGAAAACGGATCCGATTGATCATGTGAGGGAATTTAGAACCATGATTCTTGAATTTTCTCGTGAAGAAACTTATTTGATGAGGTTGTTCCCAAGAAGTCTAGGTGGACAATGCCTTGAATGGTTTTTCAAACTCGCACCACCAATCAAAACCTTTGAAGAATTGGTAAACAAAATCATCACCCAATATTCTTATAACATTCAACATGACATAACAATGAAGGGCGTTTGCAACTTGAAACATAAAAAGGGTGAATCCTTCCTTGTGTTTTTGCAAAAATGGAGAAGGTTATTCACAAGATATTCTCGTCCCATATATTCTTGTCCCGTACCTGAAAAAGAAAAGATGGAAATATTTATTGATAACCTAAATAACGAGATGAGCTATAGGTTTGAATTGCAATGTCCACACACATTCAAAAAATTGATTGAAAATGGGATTAAAATCGAAGAAGCTTTCGTCAAAAGAGGAGTCATAAAACTTTACAATGATAAAAACACATCAAACTCCTCTAACAACTACAATAGCGGTGACAAACAAAAGTTTTGGCAATGAAACAAGAACATGGGTAACAATGATGGTGTAGTTGAAAACCAAAATGCAAAATTTGTATTCAACTTAAAAGCGGTTGCCACCAAAACTAATCAGAACAAAAATCCACCCAACAACCAAAACAACAACCAAAATTTCAACCAAAGCAACAATTAAGGTAATGTTGGATCAAGAACACCATCATATCACACATCCTCCAATTGAAGAAGGTTCACACCTTTGGGACAATCATCAAAATCAACATTAAAGGAACTTCTTGAAGCTAAAGTCATAACATTAACAGAGGCAAGAAATTGGGAGCCACAAGTTAAGCCTCCATGGTGGAATGATGCACATTTTTGTGACTTTCATCGAAACAAAGGACATAAAACCAACGACTGCATGCAATTGAAGCACTTGATACAAGACTTGATTGACAACAAGACAATATTTGTAGGACTCCAAACAAACAATGATCATGGAGCGTTCAAGAACCCTCTACCCAACTATGAAAAGGGGGAGTCCTCGTTAGCAAATACCAAGGGAAAAAACATAAAATATATTTATGACACTACCATTCATTGTGTTGAGGTGGTTGAACATCAAACCAAAAACATTAAAATCAAGAACCAAAGAAACATTGCTACAACTGAAAAATCATCACAAAACTTCCCCACATCAAATCAACGACCTTGTGCCAATAAATTTGATCACCAACATTGCTGCAAATGACAACCAAATCAATGTCACTAAAATAAATAAAAAACAAGACAATTCACCAATTAATGCAATCACGAGAGGACAAGACAAGGTAACATTGAAAGGAGCTACCCCTTCCACGTCCAAAGCAACTACTGTTGTCCCTGCAACTCAATATAACATCATTGACCAGTTGCAAAAGATACCCACTCAAATATGCATATTAGAGCTTCTCAATATTTCACCTGCTCACAAGGAAATCTTAGAACAAGCTCTAGTTGCCACCACGGTATCGAACAATCTGGAAGTTTTCCAATTTCAAACTATGGTGGGACATTTGACTACACTGCACTACCTATCATTTTTTGAACATGATGATGTATCCATCACCCATCCACACAACGCTACTCTCCACATTAAGGTTTTAATCCATAAACACCGCGTTAAACGTGTTCTAATAGATGGAGGAGATGGCTTAAATATCTGCACTCTAAAACTTGTTTGTGCACTCGGATATTTTGAAAATGATATCGATCCTAGAAGGAAAATCACAATAAAAGCATATGATGATGAAGAAAGATCCTCCCAGGGATTAATTGTCATACCAATTCAAGTAGGATCAGTTGTCAAAGATATAGTATGCCAAGTGTTGGACAAATAATTAACATACAACATACTCTTGGGATGTTTGTGGATCCATGAGATGCAAACTGTACCATCTACATATCACCAGTGTTTGAAATTTCCTTTTAACGGACAAGAGATCACTATTGCTGCTGATTCCAACAACCCCCAATATTGCAACACACTCAGAACAACTTAGGACACTTTTGTGCCACACAGCAGGGAAGCTACAACTCTTGGTTCATCCAATTGTGAAAAACAACTAAATGCCTTGTCAAAGTGGGTGGAGAAAAAGGAACAATCAAAAGATAAAGGTATCAGTGGGTCTACTCCATCGAATCACGAAAGTCAACTCAATGCCTTATCAAAATAGGTTGAAAAGATCCAATTGAAAGATAAAGGCATGGGGGAATACTCATTTGAGCAATCCTTGTGTTTATCACAACTCTCATCTTCTCCTAAGTCATATGGACAACCATCAACATCAAGACAACAATCATCACAATCGACCACACTCTTTGATGGAAAATTTGTAAGAGCAGGCACCTTAGTGGACAAATTAGAATACAAGGAGGTTTTGAATTGGTTGTAAAAGGAAGAAGAGCAATCACAAGCATCCACTTCAAATGTACTAACAAAGTAGTATGGAAAAGGAAAGACAATCCTAGAAAAGATGGGATATGAGGCAAAAGGTCCTATTAGTAAAAGAAAAGATGGCATCATAGAACCGATACAACCCATCACAATGAATTCTAAGGACAAGAAAGGACTAGGGTACAGGGAAGAAGCAAAAGAAGAAACCAGACAACAAGTTGTCAAGAGAATCCTTCAATTGAGAAATAGTTCTGAAACAGACTCCAATGAATATGAATAGGATTCCCTCTCTGAAGAGTCATGTCACAATAATGATATTGATGTGGTACAAAAGTATACACCAACATGTATGGAGGGAAAGAGCTTGAGTTATCGACCACTTTAAATTGGATCACATAATATTGATGACTCAAGTGAAGATGATCATTTTTCTAGCGAGATAGATACTTCGAAAGAGAGTAACAACTTAGACCTCGATATTGCCATTGGACATTCTGACGACATTGCCATCATGATGCTTACCCCTTCTGACCTCAACCAATCTGACGATTGCATGCCATTAGTACACCCCAACTTGATTGACTGGGACCAATCTGAGCTGTTTGATCTACCCACCTTTTCGAATGATGATGCCATCGTTAACTTCCTCTATTCTAATAGCCCTGAAACATGTTCCATCATTGAACCTCATAACGGAACTGCAAACAAGGGGAGTGCCAAATCTTCCAGCTGCAAAATGAATATCAAAATCAAATCTAATGGTGAAAACCATTTAATGGCACTATTAGATCCATAAAAAGTAAAAACAAAGAGCGTATCTCAAGGTGAAAACCTCTCCGAGGCACCGAGAGATGGAAGATTTGACACTGTCCCTGAGCACTATCAGGGGAGATCGTCAGTGCTGATTGAACCTACACAGTCTATCAATGTTGGCACAAATGAAACAATGAAGACCCTGCATCTAGCGGCGTCTATGACAGGGAGGAAAAACCCAGTTTCACTAAATTCTTTGAAGAGAGGCCTATCAACTTTGCTTGGTCTTATGTTGACATGCCAAGCATAGATCCAAAACTCATCATGCATCATTTATCACTACCACCTGTGTAAAACCAATAAAGCAAAAGTTGAGAAAAATGCACCCTCATATCGCCCTATTGGTAAAAGCCGAATTAAAGAAGCTACTGGACGTGGGATTTATCAGACCTATTGACTATGTCGAGTGGATATCAAATATTGTGCTAGTCTCAAAACTAGAAAAAAAGCATCAGGATATGCACAGACTTCAGGGATCTTAACAAAGCTTGCCCAAAAAATGATTTTCCTCTACCTAACATCGACATCATCGTAGACTTGACTGTTGGGCACAAAATGTTATCACTTATGGATGGATTTTCAAGGTATAATTAGATAAAGATAGCACCTGAAGATCAAGACAAAACAACCTTCACATGCACTTGGGGCACTTTATGCTGGAATGTAATGCTTTTTGGGTTGAAAAATGTTGGAGCCACATATCAGAGAGCAATGACTACCATCTTCCATGACATGATGCACACTTTGATGGAAGACTATGTAGATGATTTACTGGTAAATTCATTCACTAGGAAGGGACATCTAGAAATTTTAGACAAGATCTTAACTAGATTGGAGAAATTCAATGTGGAGTTGAATCCCAAGAAATGTGTATTCGGCGTAACATCAACTAAGCTTTTGGGATACATTGTGTCAGCTAAAGATATTGAGGTGGATCCTGCAAAATTTAAATCCATCATGGACATGCCTCCTAAAAAATCAGCCAACTCAGATCATTACAAGGAAGATTACAATCTATCAGGAGGTTCATCGCGCAACTAGCTGACAAAACTCACCCTTTCAACTATTTACTACACAAGAATGTCTCTTTCAAGTGGGATGAGAAATGTGAAGATACCTTCAATAAAATCAAGCAAGATCTGATGACACCAACAATACTAGTACCACCAACCGAAGGAAAGCCTTTGATACTCTACATTGCAACAACTGAGATATCTTTGGGAGCTTTATTGGCACAGGAAGATTCTGCAGGAAAGGAAAGGGCAGTTTATTATATCAGCAGGACCTTGAATGGTTATGAGATCAATTACACCTTCATTGAGAAAGCTTTTTTTGTGGTAGTATTTTCTACCCAACAACTCAGACATTACATGCTGACTCACACCATCAAACTCATCGCTAAAATTGATCCATTAAAGTATCTACTCAACAAAGCTACCCCAACAAGAAGACTAGCTGAATGGGTCATGATATTGAATGAATTTGACATCCAGTACATGGACAAAAAATCCATCAAGGTTCAAGCCATAGCAAATCAACTAGCTGAAGCACCATTGCAAGACAATCATCCAATCAACATTGAATTTCTAGATGTTGATGTCCTTACAGTATCAACACAACAATGGATGTTGTATTCTAATGGCTCTTATATACAACATGGATCAGGCGCAAGAATCTTGTTTATCTCACCCAAAGGACATACCATTCTGAAATCCTAAAGACTGATGTTTCCTCGCACCAACAACACAGCTGAATACGAAGCATTGATCATTGGAATCAAAGTAGCAGTCGAGTGGAAGAACACAAAGTTGCATGTCTGTGGTGATTTTCAGCTAGTCATTAACCAGGTGAACGATGATTACCAAACAAAAGATGAAAAATTAATGCCATATAAAAGAATGTTTGATGACTTCAAAAAGTACTTTGTGGTGATAAAATTTGAGAAGATTCCTAGAGGCGACAACAAAGTTGTTGATGCCATGGCTACCATTGCGTCTCTCTTACATATTCCTGAGAAATGAGCCCATTATGAGTTCATGGTGGAACAACTGTTCAACCCATGCTATGACAACCCTGAGGCCCAATTCATCTACCATCTAGCCGAGGCTGACGCTTCTACCTATGGGAAAATCTACACTTATCTCAAAGACAATAATCTCCCACCTAATTTATCCCGAAACCAAAAACAAAATTTTATCTGACAAGCAGCTCGACACACCCTAACAGTCGATGTGCTTTATCAACAAGGTCTTGATGGTACTCTCCTTCAATGTCTAGAACGCAATGAAGCTGAAACTGCTTTACGTGAGGTCCATGACGATATCTGTGGCACACATTCAAGTGGCCTAACTTTAGCTAAGAAACTCCTGTGTTTGGGGTATTATTGGCCAAATATGGAGTCATTTCAATATGTCAAAAGGTGCACAAAATGTCAAATCCATGGAAACCTGATACATGCACTGGCACAAGAGTTGCAACCTTTCACATCAACATGGCCTTTTTGTCAGTGGGGATTGGACCTCGTAAGCAAGATTCATCCATCTTCATTCAACAGACACAAGTTTATCATCATAGCCACAAAATACTTCACAAAGTGGATTGAAGTGGTTCCCCTAACCACCATCACAGGAAAGAAAATCTCATCATTCATCCTAAATTATATCATTTGTCAGTATGGAATCCCTCAATCCATTATCACGGACAACAACAAACCATTCAAAAATCAGGATGTCCAACAACTCTATGAGAGGTTCCATATACAACATCAATTTTCTACACCATACTATCCCCAAGGAAACAACCAAGCAGAGGCCTCAAACAAGACTATCCTAAAAATCTTGAAGAAAACCGTCAACGAGGTTGGACGTGATTGGCATGTTCAACTGAACCTTGCTTTATGGGCTTACAAAACTAGTATCTACACCCCAACAGGGGCAACACCATATGCCCTAGTCTATGGATTAGAGGCCATTCTACCTATTGAGGTTGAGCTACCATCACTCTGAGTGTCACTAAAGGGGATCATTTCAGATGAGGATTACAAAGTGTCTAGGTTCCATGAATTGGAACTATTGGATGAGCGTCGTCAACATGTAGTGGATCACCTAAAATCCTATCAATAGAGGATATACATAAGTTACAATCACAGAGTAAAGCCTAGAACATTTCAGGTGGGTGATTTAGTCCTGAAAGAGAACCCTCGTAACTAATAAGATTGAGAGAAGAAGGGGAAATTTGAACCCAACTGGCTAGGTCCCTTTGTCATTGTATCAGTCTTTGGTTCAAGAGCATATCGGTTGTCCACACCGGGAGGGGATTTGTTTGATGAACCCCTCAACAGCTTGCGTCTCAAAAGGTTCTACACCTGAATCATCTAGTGCATCGGAAAGAGTCCTGAAAAATACAAAAACATCAGAAAATGTCTTGAAAAATGGTTGCCTTGATGAAAACCTGACAAACAAGTGTCTTGGTAACAACAAAAAAATCAGAAAAAGATAAAAAATCGAAACAAAAAAAATACAAAAAAAGTGAAAAATCAAAAAATCAAAAAAATCATAAAATCTAAAAAAAGTGCAATAAAAACTAGTGAAAACCTAGCAACATTTGCTATTTGTGATAGGTTAACTTTTCCATCTATTTGAGCATGTCAACCATTCGCTTTCGCCATCTATTTTCCTATCATTGGAAAGCCTCATGTACATATCCTGGCATCGTGGTCATGTCTCACCCTAGACTAGGGGCAAAATCCTGAACTCACTAGGGGCAATAAACTTTGAGCTTGAACCAACAGACAAACAACAGTAGTACAACACAACCCAAAACAATGATCATAGTGCAACTCAACATTGAACATCAATCACACAATCATGAACGCATCAACCATCCATATCAAATAGCCAAATCAATCAAACCAAAAGCACACTTCAAATGGATGATTGTTATTTTGAATCATGGATTTATCCCTGTTGCATTAATGTTCAACCATTGAACTTTGATTGTTGTTATCATATCTCTGGAGCACCTTGATGATGTATCACACTAGAGGAGCTAGGAAGGAATATGATTTTTCTTTTTTTGTTGTTTGTGAGTTGATCATTATTACTATGCAAATTGTCATGGGATGTGCTCTACAACATATCGCTAATGACATTTTGAATTTGCATATACACCTAAAAATGGTCATCACCTTTAATTAACTAAATACTAGCTATTCGATTAATATTTCAACTACGTATAAATAAATTTTTGATTTATTTATATTGTTCACCCTTCTCTAATTCTCCAAATCTAAAAACATATTCTTCTAAATTAATTAAATAAACAAGGTTCCCTAAACTTGTTTTATTTAATTAATCTTCACTAAATCTAATTAGGAATTAGAGCACATTTCTACAACTTTTTGTGCCACCTCACCAAGGTCACATGAAAATAAATAACTCTAATTTTTAATTAGAATTATCTTCAACTCATTTCAAAAAGCACATGGCTCATTTCCTCCCACACTTTTACTAATTTTTTAGCACATGAATTATTCTTCCCACACTTCCACTAATTTTGGAGCACATGATTTATTCCTCCCACACTTCCACCAATTTTGGAAGCACATGGTCTTCTCTTCCCACACTTGAATATTCCATCCAAATGGCATGTTTCACATTGGTCAAGAGATTCTCCCATCCAAATGGCATGTTGTCTTTGGTCAAGGGGTCAACATCTTGATTCTTTTCATCTTCATCCATTTTTCTTATTCAAATTTGGACCGTTGATTATTGCCACCTCACTATATGCTTGGAAAAGGCTATAAATACAACCCTTGGGCCTTTTATTTTGCATCCACATTTGAAGTAAAGTTATCATACAGGTTTATCGTTGGATCTTAGAGCATTCTTGAAGTCTTATAGCTAGTTTTTACATCATGTTTTGCTTTGCATTTACATTTTAGCTTTAAATCTTGCATCAAAGTTGCATTTTATGTCCCATCTTGCATCATAGTTGCATTTTAGATTAGTTCATTTTAAGTTTGCATTTGAGAATATGTAGTATCGTGCATAGAATCATATAGCTCATTACCATAGTATCCACCTCCACTTGTTCATTTATCATCAACATCATCCTTCACTCATCATAGCCTTCATCATCATTATTTGCATATAGTTTTATGTAGGGATTAGATTAGCTTGCATGTTGAATACTAATCTAGTTTCTTAAGTTTCATTCTAATAACTTTTGTGCACATAGAAATCTGAGGGCCAGAAAGGTTAAAAGAATCATTAAGAATAGAGGACAATGAGACATTCTTGAAAGATTTAGTTTGTTGCAAATTAGAATAGTTTCTTTGCTTCGAATCTTTGAATATAAATTGTTTCATTAAGGTTTTTGTTGATACTAAATTTACACATTTCACACACACACAAAATGGTGCCCACCATAAAAAAAACTTTCAAAAAACCAAGTCTGAACCTATTTTGGTGCCTTTTGTCTCTATTTTGGCGCCTTTTGCAGTTTCCCTATTTTTCACCAAATCCGAAGGCTAATACTTTGTGTTGTTATTTTGTAGGTTTCCTAGATTCATTGTCAAAGACATTCTTATCAAACTACTGACATATTGTAGGGGCTGGAAGTGATTTACTTGTTTCCTTTTGATTAAGATAGGAACATAGCTTAATTAAAAGGTTAAAGAGCACCATGCTTAAGTTAGGAACACAACTCAATTAATGGATTAATGAACCCCATGTCTTTCGTGCTTGATGGATGGTAGGCATATTCTCTCCCCTTAATTGGATGACCAAAAAGCTAGACCCATTTACTTTTCATGTGCGAGTGTGAGTTGAGTATATCACATGTGTTATCTCTTTATTCATGCGGAATAAAGATTGATCAAACTATGGGTATACTTGCTTGTTTTTTTTAATCTTAGAGGACTTGCCTTGTGGGAAAAATTACTCACCCAAGGGAATGAACCAACCGGTAACATGCTAAAGCCAAGCGCATTTCTAGCCGGTATATAAGTGTGGATACTGGAACAAAGGCCAGTATCACGAGGTTGGTTCTGACAAGAAGGGAAACAATGGTCTCTTGCTGCATGGATCAACCCCCACAAATGAAAACTCCTTACTAAAACCCTTGTTGTAGTTTGGCCAAAACCTTTATCTATTCTTTGGTGCAGCAATGGTCGTTGCGAAGGCATCCACATTCTTGCAATTTTTAGTAGAGATGAAAAATATGCCATGGGAGATTCATGGGTAGTGGTGCTTGGCTACCTTGAGAAGTGAGTACCATAGAGGGGAGCCATTGGGGTCAAGCATCTAGTCATCTGTTAAGAATAAGTACAGTTGGGGTAAAACCCGCGTGGAATCCAAATGAATACAGTCTTTCACAACCTTAGGAGTGTACATTGCTTGATGTGTCTTTATCCAAGTGTTTTCAAAACAAACAAAACATCACATGTTGAAAGTGAAAACCCTGGTTCGAAGTTGCATTTAGTGAAACAACCAAGTCTCCCATTGAAAAATCAAGAAAACCAAGCAAATTCTCAAAGAAACTTTCAAAAAACCAAGTCTAAACCTCTTTTGGCGCCTTTGTTCCCTGTTTTGGAGCCTTTTGCACATTCTATGGCACCTTTTGTTTCTGTTTTGACACCTTTTGCATAACACAAAACAATGGCCTAGGTTCATCTCTTGTCCAACAATCAGTCTCATCTTGGGAATCCTCATAAGTATTCAACCAATCCTTAGGTAAAACAGAGTTTCAACATGTATGTTACCAAATGATTTCACGAAAGATTAAAATTTAGAAACCAAAGTCTATACCTCTTATTCCAAAAGAACATAAAAAATGTCTCACAACACTCTACGAATTTAGAGAGAGGTTGACCTTCAATTTTTACAAAAGAGCTTGCAAGAACAATCCTGAATTATACATGTTTTATTATTGTAAAAATCCAAGACTTTTCCAAAGGTTTGAGTACCTCATTTAGGAAGACCATTTACCATTGGTTTCACAGTTTGAAAAATAATTTCAGAACTTTCTCAAAGTCCAAGATCATTCCTTAGATACCTTAGAATTCAAAATTGTTAAAATTGACCTCTACAAGTGGAATGTTCCAACCTAAACCAAGATCTAACATCACAAAGTACCAACATCGTCAAATTTATCACACCTTTGATTATTAAGCCTAGTTTCATCATCAGGATTTGTCATCCTCTCATCATGAAACAAAGCTACATAGTCAAATCCAACCTAGTCTCATTAGAATTTGTCATTCTATTTGACTTAGTTGTAATCCTTGGTACTTTTTCAAAACCTAGATCAAAGTTTAGTCTAAACTATAACACTTGTATTCCCATTCAAACAAGGTTACAAAAATAAAAGATCAAGGAAAAAGAACTTGAAAATCAAAACATTGAAATTCCAACCATTGAAACTTCGATCATTAAGACTCAAAACACCGAAACTCAAAACAGTGAAACACAAAACACCATGGCAGAGGATGAAGAGAATCCTTTTCATGGATTCAACAACACTGATGGGGAAGAAATGACCGAAGAAGATATCCAACATGTTGAACAAGACCCCAATTTCCACAAGTGTTTAGAAAATATTTTCGAAAGAAATGGGGAAAAATAACTCCTTATGTTAGCCAAAAAAGGTGCCAAATTTCTAGATGATTTTGACGTAAATCAATTGAAAGCACCACCCAAAAAGCTTGAAAACGATCCTGAACAAGTGGTTGCTCTCACTCACCAAATGAAGAACCTTCAACAACAAATCCTTGATATGCAAAGATGGATTTCAAAACGATACTTGATCCAAGACATTTGTCCTTATCCATTTGATCAAAGTATTCACATGATACCCTTTCCCAAACATTGCGAATTCCCAAAGTACAATAAATTCAATGGCAAAACCGATTCGATAGACCATGTGAGAGAGTTTAGGACCATGAGTCTTGAATTTTCATATGAGGAAACATATTTGATGAGATTATTCCCAAGAAGATTAGGTGGATATTGTCTTGAATGGTTCTCCAAACTCACCCCACCAATCAAGAACTTTGAGGAATTAGTCAACAAGTTCATCACCCAATATTCTTAAAACATCCAACATGACATTACTATGAAAGATCTTTGTAACTTAAAACAAAAGAAGGGTGAATCGTTCCTTGTATTCTTGCAAAAATGGAGAAGGTTATTTGCAAGATACTCTCGTCCTGTACCAGAAAAGGAAAAGATAGCAATCTTTATTGACAACCTTAATGATGAGATGAGTTATAGATTGGTATTACAATGTCCCCCAACCTTTGAAAAATTGATTGAGAATGGGATCAAAATCGAGGATGCCTTAGTCAAGAGATGAGTCATCAAGATATACAATGAAAACAACTCATCAAACTCCAACAATTACAATAGTGGCGACAAACCCAAATTTTCGAAATGAAACAAGAACGTTGGAAACAATGATGGTATAGTCGAAGGTCAAAATGCAAAACCTGTATTCAACCTAATTGTAGCCGCCACCAAAACTAATCAAAATAACAATCCCCCCAACAACCAAGGCAACAACCAAAGCAACAACCAAAGCAACAACCAAGGCAACAACCAAGGAAACAATCAAGGTAACAACCAAGGCAACCACCAAAACGTCAACCAAAGCAACAATCAGGGTAATGCTGGATCTAGGACACCATCATATCGAGCATCCTCAAATTGAAGGAGGTTCACACCTTTTGGGAAATCACCAGAATCAGCATTAAAAGAACTTCTCGAAGCTAAGGTCATAACTCTACCAGAAGCAAGAAATTGGGAACCACAAGTTAAACCCCCATGGTGGAATGAGGCCCATTTCTGTGAGTTTCACCGCAACAAAGGACATAAAACCAACGATTGCATGCAATTGAAACACTTGATACAAGACTTAATTGACAACAAGACGATATTTGTAGTAGGACTCCAAACAAACAATGACCATGGGGGCTTAAAAAACCCTCTACCAAACTATGAGAAAGGAGAGTCTTCATCATCAAACAACAAGGGAAAGAACATAAACTATGTCTATGACACCACCATTCTGCATATTGAGGTGATTGATGATCCAACCCATGACAAATCAGATCCTCTTGTCAATGATAACCTAACAAACGATAACACCATTGGACATGAACAAAACATCATTGCAATTGAAAATCATCACCATAATGTTGAGACTACCTCACATTAAATCAATGTTATCAAAATTGGAGAATAACATGACAATACACTTGCCAATGCAATCACATGAGGACAAGCCAAAGTAACATTGAAAGGAGCTACCCCTTCCACGTCCAAATCAATTGCTATTCCTGCAACTTAGTATAACATAGTGGATCAATTGCAGAAGATACCCGCACAAATATCCATATTAGAACTTCTCAAGATTTCACCTGCTCACAAGGAAATTTTGGAACAAGCTGTAGTTTCCACCATGATACCAAACAATTTAGAGGTTTTCCAATTCCAGACTATGGTGGGACATTTGACTGCACCACACTGCTTATCCTTTTTATGACCACAATGATGTATCTATCAATCATCCCCACAACATTTCCCTACACATTGAGGTCCTAATCCACAAGCACCACATTAAACATGTCCTAATAGATGGAGGAGCCAACCTGAATATCTGTACTTTGAAACTTGTCTGTGCACTGGGCTATTCAGAAAATTCCGTTGATCCTAGAAGGAAAATCACAATAAAATCATATGATGACGAGGAGAGATCTTCACAAGGATTGATAGTGCTACCTATTCAAGTGGGACCAGTTGTTAGAGATATAGTATGCCAAGTGTTAGACAAAGAGTTAACCTATAACATACTCTTGGGAAAACCTTGGATTCATGACATGCAAGCAGTACCATCCACATATCACTAGTGTTTGAAGTTCCCGTTCAATGGGCAGGAAATCACTATTGCGGATGACTCAAATAACCCTCAATATTGTAACACCCTCAAGACTACCCAAGATGATTTTGTACCACACAATAGGGAAGCCTCAACTCAGGGTTTATCAAATGATGGGAAACAAATTAAATGCCTTGTCAAAGTGGGTTGAGAAAAAGGACCAATCAAAGGATAAGGATATCGGTGATGCCAATCCTCCAAGTAAAGAAAATACATCAAATCCTACGCTACAAAATCAGGAAATTCAACTTGAATCCTTATCAAAACAAGTCACCAAGATCCAATTGAAAGACAAAGGCATGGGGGAATACTCATTTCAGCAATCGTTATGTTTATCGCAACTTTCATCTTCTCCAAAGTCATATGGACAACCATCAACATCAAGGCAACAATCATCACAACCCACCACACTATTTGATGGAACCTTTGTAAGAGCAGGAATATTAGTGGATGAGTCAAATGACAAGGAGGTTTTAAATTGGTTGTACAAAGATGAAGAATCATCACAAGCATCCACTTCAAGTGTACAGACAGAGCAGTATGGAAACGAAAAGACAATCATGGAAAAGATGGGATACGAGGGAAAAGGTCCTATCGGTAAAAGGAAGAAAGGCATCGTAGACCCAATACAACCTGTCACAATGCAAGCTAAAGATAAAAAAGGATTGGGGTATAAAGAAGAATCCAAAGAAGAAACTAGACAAGAAGTTGTTGAAAGAATCCTACAACTACAAGCTAGTGACGCTCATGAGACTAATTCAAATGAGTATGAGTGGGATTCGTTATTTGAAGAGTCTTTTCATGATAAGGAAATTGATGTAGTCCAAAATTATACACCCATACATGAGGAGGGTCAAAGTTCAGGTCATAAACCGCTTGAAATAGGATCACTACACATTGATGATTCCAGCGAAGATGATCAGACTCAGAGTGAAACAAATAATTCAGAGGAGAGTCACCTTATAGACATTGATTTCGCTATTGGAAAATCTGAAGACATTAACATTGGGACTCTTATTACATCTGAATTTAGCCAAGCCAATGACTCCTTACCCTTGGTACATCCTGAACTAATAGATTGGGATCAAACTGAGCCATCTGATATCCCCCTCTTTTCAAATGACGAAGCCATTGTCAACTTCCTCTGTTCTACCAATCCTGAAACAAATTCCACCATTGAACATTGTAACGAAGCTTCCAACCAGGAGAGTGTCAAATTTTCTAGTTGCAAAATGAATAAAATAAGGAATAGATTTGATGGTGAAAACCATTCAATGGTAGTACCAGATATAGAAAAAGTAAAAAAAAAGAGCGTATCCAACAGTGAAAGCCTCTCTAAGGTGCTGAAGGATGGAAGATTTGACACACTCCCTGAACACTTCTAGGAATGATCTAAAGTATTGGTTGAACCCACCCAGTCTATCAATATTGGCAATGAAGAAACAGTGAAGGTTGTACATCTGGAAAAATATTTGACAAATTAAGAAAAACCAAACTTCATCAAATTCTTCATAGAAAGGAAAATCAATTTTGCTTGGTCTTATGCTGATATGCCAGGGATTGATCCAAAACTCATCATGCACCACTTGTCGCTACCAGCAGGAGTAAAACCGGTCAAACAAAAATTAAGGAAAAATGCATCCCCACATTGCCATATTGGTCAAAGTCGAACTGAAGAAATTATTAGATGCGGGATTTATCAGACCTATTGACTATGCAGAGTGGATTTCTAACATCGTACCTATTTCCAAGCTGGATAAAAGCATCAAAATCTACACAGACTTCAGAGATCTCAATAAATCTTGTCTAAAAGATGACTTTCCCCTACCTAATATTGATATCATTATGGACTTGACTTTTGGACATAAAATTCTCTTGCTTATGGATGGCTTTTCAGGGTATAATCAAATCAAAATTGCTCCTAAAGATCAAGATAAAACTGCCTCCACATGTCCTTGGGGCACTTTCTGCTAGAACGTCATGCCCTTCGGGTTGAAAAATGTTGGAGCCACATATTAGAGAGTAATGACCACCATATTTCATGACATGATGCACACTTTTATGGAAGACTATGTAGATGATTTGTTGGAAAAATCCCACACCAGAGAAGGACACCTGAAGATCTTAGATAAAATCTTCACCAGACTTGAGAAGTTCAACGTGAGACTAAATCCCAAGAAATGTGTATTTGGTGTAACATCAACTAAACTTTTGGGGTATATTGTGTTGCCTAAAGGCATTCAGGTGGAACCTGCAAAGGTTAAAGCTATCATGGAGATTCCTCCTCCTAAAAATATTAGCTAGCTCAGATCCTTGCAAGGAAGATTCCAATCTATCAGGAGGTTTATTGCACAACTGGTTGACAAAACGCACCCCTTCAACCACTTGCTCCACAAAAATGTATCTTTTCGATGGGATGAGAAATGTGAAGGAGCCTTCAATCAATTGAAACAATAGCTGGTGAGTCCACCTGTCTTGATACCACCAGCAAAAGGAAATCCACTTTTATTGTACATAGCAACAACTGAAATATCATTGGGAGCCTTGTTAGCACAAGATGATTCATCAGGAAAAGAAAGGGCAATATATTACATCAACATAACCTTAAATGGCTATGAGATCAATTACACCTTCATTGAAAAATCTTGTCTGGAAGTAGTGTTTGCTACCCAACAATTGTGACATTATATGCTAACTCATACCATCAAGTTGATAGCCAAGATAGATTCACTGAAATACCTTCTAAGCAAAGCTAATCTGACGGGAAGACTAGCCAAGTGGGTCATGATGCTGAGTAAATTTGACATCCAATATGTTGGTAGGAAGGGAATCAAAGGACAAGCAATTGTAGACCAGTTAGTTGAAGCACCATTACAAGACAATCATCCCATGAACATTGAGTTTCCAGATGTTGATGTCCTAACAATATCCACACAACAATGGGTCTATAATTTGATGGTTCTTATACACAACATGGATCAGGAGCCAAAAATTTGTTTATCTCGCCACAGGGACACACCATTCCTAAGTCCTATAGACTGATGTTCCCTTGCACCAACAACATAGCCGAATATGAATCCTTGATCATTGGAATCAAAATGGCAGTTGAGTGGAAGATCACAGAGTTACATGTCTATGGGGATTCACAACTAGTCATTAATCAGGTAAATGATGACGATCAAACAAAGGATGACAAGTTGATGCCCTACAAAATAATGGTTGATGACTTCAAAAAGTACTTAGTGGAAATAAGATTTGAGCATATTCCTCGAAGTAACAACAAAGTTGTTGATGCCATGGAAACCATTGCTTGTCTCTTGCAGATTCCAGAGAAACAAGCCCGTTACGAGTTCATAGTGGAACAGCTGTTCAACCCATCTTATGACAACACTGAGTCCCAAGTTATCTACCATCTAACTGAGGCTGACACTTCCCTTTATGGGAAAATTTATACGTACCTAAAAGATAACACCCTCCCTCCTAACATATCTTGTAATAAAAAATGAAACTTTATTCGCCAAACCACCTGACACACTCTTATCACGGATGTCCTTTATTGACGAGGTCTTAACAGAACTCTCCTCTGATGTCTGGAACATGATGAGTCTGAAATGGCTTTATGGGAAGTACATGAAGGTGTTTGTGGCACTCATTCGAGTGGTTTAACCCTAGCTAATAAACTCTTCCGTCTGGGATATTACTGGCCGACTATGGAGAAGGATACTTTTCAATTTGTCAAGAAATGACAAAAGTGCTAGATTCATGGCAATCTCATCCACGCACCAGCACATGAACTTCACCCTTTTACATCAACATGGCCCTTTTGTTAGTGGGGATTGAACCTCATAGGGAAGATTCATCTATCTTCTTCCAATGGACACAAGTTCATTATTATAGCTACTGAGTATTTCATGAAATGGATTGAAGTTGTCCCTCTAACTTCTATCACAGGAAAATAAATCTCGTCCTTCATCCTAAACTATATCATCTGTAAATATGGTATCCCTCAGTCCATCATCACTAACAATGGATGACCTTTCAAAAATCAAGATGTTGAAGAACTTTGTGATAAATTTCATAACCAACATCGGTTTTCTACACCCTATTATCCTCAAGGCAATGGCCAAGCATAGGCCTTTAACAAGACTATCCTGAAAATATTAAAGAAAACCATCAACAATGTTGGATGTGACTGGCATGTGCAATTGAACCCTACTCTATGGGCTTACAAAACTATTATCTCTATCCCGATGGGAGCTACACCTTATGCTCTTTTCTATGGATCAAAAGCCATTCTACCTATTGAGGTTGAACTGCTATCAATCCGGGTATCACTGAAAGGGATCATTTCAAATGAGGATCACAAAGTGTCTAGGTTACAAGAATTGGAACTCTTGGATGAGCATCGTCAGCATGCAGTGGATCACCTGAAAGTATATCAGCAAAGGATATCCAAAAGCTACAACCACATAGTCAAGCCTAGGACATTTCAGGTTGGTGATTTAGTCTTGAAAGAGAACCCCTGAAATCAACAAGATTGAAAAAAGAAGGGGAAATTTGAACCAAATTGGCTAGGTCCCTTTGTCATTGTGTCAGCCTTTAGATCAGGAGCATATCAGTTGTCCACACTAGAATGGGATTTGTTTGATGAACCCCTCAATAGCCTACATCTTAAGAAGTTATACACTTGAATCATCCAAGTTCATTGGGAAAAAGGTCTTGAAAAATACCAAAACAATCAAAAAATGTCTTAAAAAAATGGTTGCCTTGATGAAAACCTGGCAAATAGATGTCTTGGTAACAACAACACAAAAATCAAGAAAAGAGAAAAATACAAAAAAAGTGAAAAATCAAAAAGATCAAAAAGATCATAAAATTTGAAAAAGTGCAATAAAAATAAGTAGTGAAAACCTGGCAATAGGCACTATTTGTGATAGGTTAGATTTTCCATCTATTTGAGCATGTCAATTGTTCGCTTTCACCATTTGCTTTTTCCATCCATCTGCCTATCCTTTGAAAGCACCATGTACATATTCTGGCATAGCGGTTGTGTATCACCCTAGATTGGGGGAAAAATCCTGAACTCACTGGGGCAAAGAAACTTTGAGCTTGAACCAATAGACAAGCAACAGTAAGACAAATGCAACAAAAACAATGATTAAAGCACAAATCGACATTGAACATCAAGCACCATCAGAAATACATGAATACATCAACCAAAAATCCAAATCAATCAAACCAAAACAAACTTCACATGGATGATGTTCCTTTTGAATCAAGGGTTTATCACGTCAAACACAAATGTTCAATTGTTGTACTTTGATTTTTGTTATCATATCTTTGGAGCCCCTCCATGATGTATCGAACTAGAGGAGCCAAGAAGGAGTATGATTTTTCTTTGTCTGCTATTTGTGATTTGATCATTATTACTGTGCAAATTATCGCGGGACGTGCTCTACAAAGTATCACTGATGATATTATGAATTTGCATAGGAAAACGGTTAACTCTTGTTTGTTTACACAAGCGATACTTAGGTCATCTCAGTTTGATTATACTTATATGCTTGTGTTAACTTGCACTATCAAACATCATGGTATAAATATATCATTGATGCTTGTACTCACTTTCAACATTTTAAAGGCCCAATGATGATAAAAAGCACGACAAATCGGCTATTACAAATGACAACTTTTGAATATGAGATCCGCATGGTTAGAGTAGATTGCATCCATGTTAGTTTTCATTTGTATCTATGGGATTTCCAAAGCTATAACAAGTGCACAAAGAATGTTATCTCTCTTATCAATGGATTGAGTACACTTGACATTAAACAAAAACACATCATTTTCATATAGTTGTACATCAGTTGCATCACCATTTGCATACATTAGAAAACATTCTCATGACATATAGGCATTATCCTGCATCATTCATCCATCCATGCATCGCATCATAATGTTTGCATCAGAAAACACAAAAAGAAGTGCATTGCATCTCACTTGCATAATCACAATCATCTCATTCATTATTAATGGATTAAGAAATTGTTCCATTAAGAAGATTGAAAGACATATCCAACAGAGTAAGATTTTCAAGAAGAAAAAGCTACTGAAAAACATGATTGATTAACAAGGATATAATGCCCTTGTTATGAACATCTAAAACCAGTAGTGAAGATGAATTTATTATTACTTAAATCCAAGACTGATAAAGGACTAATTGGATATAAACATCACATGTCATTTGTATAATCACATCCATCTCACATAGCATAAAACATCATCCATAAAAGCAGATCAAATCGTCAACCATGCATTATCATATCATAATTGCATACATCCCAAAAATAAATCATCACATAAGAATCATCATTGCATAATCATCATAATCATCATGATCATCATCATATAACCATCATATACACATAAATCATCATCATTTCATACATCATACATTCATTAATTGCATCATTTATTTGCATTAGAAAAGAACAAAAACATTAAATGCATCACATTCCATTAGCATAATAGGATTCATCACATGTATCATATAGGCATCATTCATAAAAACATCCTAGAATCATAACACATCAGTTGCATCATCATTTGCATCCATAACATATCATATCATCATCATATAGAACATCACATTGCATCATAACAGAGAAATAAAAATGCATCCATCAATAATTCTACATAATCATCAATAGACATTAACTGCATCCACCACATTGCATATCATCATCATAACATAGAAATTAAATGCATCATATACATCTATCATCATATCAACACATAGATCATAATCATCGCCACATATCATATAACCTCAAAAATCATAATGTCAAAGTGTACAAGGATATCCAAAGATATAAAGAGATACATCAATATCAAAACTAGCAGTGTATCATAATGTCTCAAATCAAGAGGTACACCATCAATGTCTCAACTGAATCAGTGTACATCATCAAGTCTTAGTACATTAATCAATCCTATACTAGGGCATATCAATCAATCAAAGAAGTCAAACCATATCACCCAATCAAATTTGAATCTTCCTGCATCAGATGCGAAAATCCTCTTATGATCATAACATATTGTAAAACGACAATCTTATCAATCAATCAACATCAATCAACCTATCAATCAATCAAATCAACCTCGCCTATCATGAGGTTCATCAATCAATCGATTCAACCTTGCCTATCATGAGGTTCATCAATCAATGCATCTTGCCTATCATAAGGTTCATCAATCAATGCACCTCGCCTATCATAAGGTTCATCAATCAATTCAACCTCGCCTATCATGAGGTTCAACAATCAATTCAACCTCGCCTATCATGAGCTTCATCAATCAATCCAACCTCACCTATCATGAGGTTCATCAATCGATCTAACCTTGCCTATCATGAGGTTCATCAATCAATCTAACCTTCCCTATCATGAGGTTCATCAATCAATGCACCTCGCCTATCACGAGGTCAATCATCAATCTATCATTTATCCTCACCTATCATGAGGTCAATCATCAATCTATCATTGATCCTCGCCTATCATGAGTTCAATCATCAAACTATCATTAATCCTCGCTTATCATGAGGTCAATCATCAATATATCATTGATCCTCACCTATCATGAGGACAATCATCATCATCCTATCATTGACCATCACCTATCATGAGGTCAATCATCATCATCCTATCATTGATCCTCACCTATCATGAGGTCAATCATAAACTATCACATCAACATGATCAAATCAATCGGCTGAATGTGATCATCAAACATCAAACACAAGGAGGCAACATAAGGGATCAATTAATTAATCTGGTAGGCTCAATCTTCTTTTTCGAGAGATAAATCGTATCTGACGTCAAAGTATCATTGGTTTAATGTTGGATCGTCATACAATCGTTGAATCCTCCACAGAACATCAAAATTCAAAACTTCATTGATTTATCTCTCGAGGGGGCATATATCCGTCAATACCTGAAAATCAACATCTGGGGCATCGAAAACTTTTATGAGCATCAGTATCAAATTTTTCTTTGAAGCAACATGTAAACACAATACTTCAAAGAGGGGAAAAATGTATACACTTAAAAATGGTCATCACCTTTAATTAATTAAATACTAGCTATTTGACTAATATTTTAACTACATATAAATAAATTCTTAATTTATTTATATTGTTCACCCTTCTCTAATTCTCCAAATCTAAAAAGCATATTCTTCTAAATTAATTAAATAAACAAGGTTCCCTAAACTTGTTTTATTTAATTAATCTTCACTAAATCCAATTAGGAATTAGAGCACATTTCTACAAATTTTTGTGCCACCTCACCAAGGTCACATGAAAATAAATAACTCTAATTTTTAATTAGAATTATCTTCAACTCATTTCAAAAAGCACATGGCTCATTTCCTCCCACACTTCTACTAATTTTTTAGCACATGAATTATTCTTCCCACACTTCCACTAATTTTGGAGCACATGACTTATTCCTCCCACACTTCCACCAATTTTGGAAGCACATGGTCTTCTCTTCCCACGCTTGAATCTTCCATCCAAATGGCATGTTTCCCATTGGTCAAGAGATTCTCCCATCCAAATGGCATGTTGTCTTTGGTCAAGGGGACAACATCTTGATTCTCTTCATCTTCACCATCCATTTTTCTTATTCAAATATGGACCGTTGATTATTTCCACCTCACTATATGCTTGGAAAAGGCTATAAATACAACCCTTGGGCCTTGTATTTTGCATCCACATTTGAAGTAAAGTTATCATACAGGTTTGTCGTTGGATCTTGAAGCATTCTTGGAGTCTTATAGCTAATTTTTACATCATGTTTTGCTTTGCATTTACATTTTAGCTTTAAATCCTGCATCATAGTTGCATTTTATTTCCCATCTTGCATCATAGTTGCATTTTATTTCCCATCTTGCATCATAGTTGCATTTTATTTCCCATCTTGCATCATAGTTGCATTTTAGATTAGTTCATTTTAAGTTTGCATTTGAGCATATGTAGTATAATTCATAGAATCATATAGATCACTACCATAGTATCCACCTCCACTTGTTCATTTATCATCAACATCATCCTTCACTCATCATAGCCTTCATCATCATTGTTTTCATATAGTTTCATGTAGGCATTAGATTAGCTTGCATGTTGAATACTAATCTTGTTTCTAAAGTTTCATTCTAATAACCTTTGTGCACATAGAAATATGAGGGCCAAAAAGGTTAAAATAATCATTAATAATAGAGGACAATGAGACGTTCTTGAAAGATTTAGTTTGTTGCAAATTAGAATAGTTTCTTTGCTTTGAATCTTTGAATATAAATCGTTTCATTAAGGTTTGTGTTGATACTAACTTTACACATTTCACACACACACACATATAGGAAAATGGTTAACTCTTGTCTGTTTACGCAAGCAATATTTAGGTCATCTCGGTTTAATTATACTTAGATGCTTGTGTTAACTTGCAATATCAAAAATCATGGAAGTAGTACTCAGCTCATCATGGTCTAAATATACCATCAATGTTTGTACTCACTTTCAACATTTTAAAAGCTCAATGATGATAAAAAAACATGACAAATTGTCATGTCCCCTATTTTTATTGTTCGTATTGTACAATGTTTAATTAAAATAATTGTGGTGAAGTAAAAGTGCAATGATACAAAACGAATTAATTATATTTTAATTAGAGAATTCATTTTCCAATTAATTTTTAAATACTTGTTATTTAGAATAATAAATTTAATTACAATTAATTGAAAATACCTTCTTATTTAGGAAAATTATTTATTTTACAAATAAGTAATATTTCGTTATTGTTTATTTGAAAATAAACATACAAATTGTAAATTAAAATGGCTTATCTATTATATTTCTGATGATAAATACTTCGTTGGTAATTAAAATAGGAATTTGTTATTAGTATTTATCGAGATAAATATTGTGCATAAAATAAGCTTTAATTTTGATTTCAAGATTAGGTATTTGGAAGTTAGGGGAGAAATATTTAAAAAGGAAGGAAATGATAACGGAAACACAATATTCATGAATTCTTGATCTTTAATTTTCTGCAAGAACAATAACGGAAATAAAAAGAATGAGTGTCAGGTAGAGTTTTCTGGAGCATAGTAAAATAAAATAGTGTCAAGAAGGAAAGAGGAGAGTGCAGAAAAGTTAGTAGAAGAAGAGGAAGAGAAATCTTCAAAAGTGTGCCCCGGAAAGATCAATCACAGGAAAGGTGAAGGCAAGAAGAGGATAGCCAGTTGAAGCATTTTCCAGGTTTATTTTTAAATCCTCTTTTCCAATGTATTTGAAATTCAATTGTGAAAATTGATAAACTCCTGTAGAAAGGTTTACTTCTCTTTGCATGTTCTATTCAATGATTCGGTTTAGCGGCTGTACAAATCTACCTTGCCCTGATAAATACATTCTCTTAAAAGTTATTTAAGCCTTCTCGAAAAACCCTTGGGGCGTACCCCTGCATTAAGGCTGGTATTGCGTTGAGGAACTAAATCCGCATTCATTCTAATCCTTTTTAACTCGTTATACCTTTCATTTTGTTTGGATGTAATATCAATGACCAATATACTAGCCATGCACCCAAACCACCTTGGCCGCACCTACTATTTTGGCACTGTGGGTGGATACCGTTTGTGAATCTTAAACTTTGCTTTCCCTTGAACTCATATTGGGGTTCGATTCAATGATATTTTTGCAAGGGTTTCTTTATAGTGTAAAATATTAAAGATTTATAATATAGAACATACAAATCAAACTCCCCATCACCCATCATCTGCTCTTTGGGCTTTAAGTCGTTGGATGGCTGGGTAGCAATTCTTACTCTTACACAGGAATACCTGATAACTTGATCTTTGTTTTGGAACAAATTTATTATTACTTCCTCGTCAACCAGCCTGAAGATTATCTATTTATTTTCTTCCCCTTGCTTGAAACAATAAAGGAAACAATAATTTTCATTATCTAACAGGGAGATTAAGCCCTTGCTGGACATTCACGAATTACTCAATTCATCCCTCATCGCTTATCACCTGACTGTTTCACTCCAACATTGATGTTTACACTGTTGAATATTATTTATTAATGTGAATTAAAATTATGAATGCTTGCTCTTCGCCTCATTCCCAAGCCGAGTATAATGTGTAATATTCTATGCATTGAGCATTGGTTACAATCCTGCAATCAAAGTCCTATTTGTTTGTTAACTGCCATCCACTCCTCGCTTGTCGTTCAGTGGGTATTATATAGTTGGGTATGTCAGCAAGTTGGGGTAATTCTTTTTATCTTTTCTGGAATACCATGAAGTGATATGTACTTCTTTTATCTCACCTTTTTAAATATGAAGGAATAACATTATCGGAGGCAGTGAGTTATTGTGGAGAAAGCCTTTAAAGCCCCCGTCCAGCTGTATCCCATGGGGATGGTTGCCAGTGGAGGCAACCGCCGCTCCACAGGCAGCGACTTGTGGAGTGGGCGCTGCCCCCATAGGCAACGCACCCCATATGGGGCCAAACTCTTAAACTCTTTTTCCTCCTTTGAAATGTCTCTACTATTTTTGTTAGCACTACTTTGATTAACATTGAAACTTCCAAATGAATATATATGCCAAATACTAGATGAAGTAATGAAAGAAAGGGTAAGATCATTTTTTTTTAGCATTTATAGTTTCTCGTATGAATTCCTTGATTCTTTCTAGAATGAACATGCAACAAATATGTATGAAGTTTTATTTTATTTATAGTAAGAATATTATTTCAAATTAATGAATAGAGATGTTTCAAATCCAGCATTAAAGTATCTAACATATAACCTAGAGAGACCTTACTATGTTAATCCCCGACTCCTTACTATAAAGTTATTGTAACTCCTTGATCAAATGAAGAAATTAACTTGATAGGCTTAACACAAAAACTAGGGATTGGAGATCTCCCCATGGTTAGTTTTCTTGTTTACTAATAACATGATTCAATCCCTTTAATGAACATGTATGCCCTGTTGTATACTCTAATTTCTTAGTAACTCTTGTAGAATGTTAAATTCAGTCATCAATGCATAAATATGTTAAGCATGAAATGTATGTCTTGATAGGAGAAGAATGATTTTTGTTTAAAGCATGAAATTGTAAATATCCTATAGATAAACTTGTATGTTAAATAATAGATGCATGAAGGAAAGAGATGCAAGTCTATATCTACATTTCTTGTCAAAGGTCCTTATGCTTGCGCTAAAAAAATACATAAGTATAGATTTCATAGTATGTCTCTTGAATGACAATTAAGGAATACTCTTTATTTATTGTAATTGCTCAATTAATGGTGTTATCTATTATGTGCATTTAAGTCTTATCTTCATTAGAGTATTGATAAATTCATAATGTCTCATCATCTATAGAGTATCTTGGAAAATATGCGCCTCTCACGAGTTAATTATATGGCGAAGATTCATAAATTATGAGTATCATTTAGCTCAAGAACATTTAATTCTTTAGTAGTTGTTTGTATATAGAGGAATTGGGGAATACATGTAAATCTTGTAAACTATTTGCAAAACAATTGGGTTATTACCTGACATGCTTACCCTAAAGATTCTAGTTCTAGATAGATGTTATGTAAAGGAATAGAGTAAACATCTTTGAATTATTGAAGTTAGATGTAAACATTTTGGTGCATTCTAATAGGATTACGATTATTTTCATGAAGCTTTATGCGAATGATCATGTTTTTTAGTGTACTTGTATGATATTTGAGAGCTCATTGAAAGTGGAATTGTCTTACTCACAAATACTTGGGAGCGAATCATGATAATGTTGGCATTTCCTTAATTTTATATGGAAGGATGATGCATTGGTAAAACATGAAAATGCTACTTGTAGATGTATGTGACTTGTAAAGGAACTTCAATAGGTTCCTTGTGATATAGAAATATGTTATGAATGGTCATTTCAACAAGACAATATGATCATTTCCTGTGAGGCATATTGTAACCTTTGAAACCTTGTAGCCAGTAAGGCTCAGCCAGTGAGGCATTTCATTCAACCAGTGAGGCATTTCATTAAACCAATGAGGCACTTTTACAAGTGGTTTTTCATCCCTACGAGGGTTTTCCAATCATGAAAATCTCGGTGTTATGGTTTCTTTATGGATGCACATATGATCTTGTTTGTCTTTCTTAATTTTCATTTCAGTATTTAAAATTACATGCATTGTTGTGATGATAACTCATGTGTAGTCCTACATGGAAAAAACTAATGAAGGCGCCACCTTGTTTTAATATCCTTTAATTCATTGATGTATGTTATTTCATTTGATTATAATGATGAAAGTAATTTCGGGAACTTAAGGATATAATTAGCATATGTGTTTTCACAATGTTACACAAATTGGTTGTTATGAATGACAACATCTACATATTAGATCTGCATGGTTAACTTATATTGCATCCATGGTATTTTGCATCTGTATCTATAGGGTTTCCAAAGCTGCAAAAATTTCACAATGATGTTATCTCTTACACTAATGGATTGAGTACACTTGACATTACCAAAAACACATCATTCTCATATAGAAAAGACATCAGTTGCATCATCATTTGCATACATTAGAAAACATTAGCACATCATTCATCCATCCATGCATACCATCATGATATTTTCATCAGAAAACACAAAAAGATGTGCATCACATCTCATTTACATAATCAAAATCATTTCATATAGTTGCATTAAGAAAGTGGTCCACGAAGCTTAAATGAGTGAGTCTCTTCATATTTCCAAGAAAGTTGGGAAATATATCAGGTTTTGTGAAGCTTAACTTAAAAAATAATCAACTGATGGCAACCTTCCCACAACTTTTAGAAGTTGGATAGATTCACTCATTTAAGCTTAAGACCAGGTAGAGGTTTTGAAGTCTTGCAAACTCAGTTAAGCACAATCATTTGCATCACATAATCATAATTCATCTTACAAAACATCATCCATATGTCATCCCATCATCATTACATCCATACGTAATCAGTATAAACATCACATATCATCACACATCATTTACATAATTGAAATCCATCTCATATAGCATAGGAATCACCGATAAAGCATATAGAATCATTAATCATACATACATCCCATAATCATGAACACATAAGCATATCATATCACATCAAGCATCATAAAGAAGAAATAAAATGCATCCATCATAGGCATCCATCCTATAAACACATAGATCGCTAATCATCTCCACATATCATATAACCTCAAAATAATAATGTCAAGTGTACAATGATATCCAAACATGGAGAGATACATCAACAAAGTGGCAGAAATCATAAAATATCTGACTGAATAAGTGTATACATCAAGTCTCAGTACATTAATCAATCCTATATTGGGGCATATCAATCAAAGATGATAAACCACATCAACTGACAATATCTAAATCGGCCTGCACCAAATGAAAAATCATGTCCTGCATCTTTAGGAAGCATTCCCTAGACCGAAGAATTCTAAAATCCTCCTTTGATCATAACATATCGCAAATCAACAATCTTATCAATTAATCAACCCATCAATCAGTCAAAATCAATCAGCCTGTCAATCTAATCAACTCTGGTGAGACTTTGATCAAATCTCGTAAGCATCAATTTATCAATTCAACCTCACCTATCATGATGTTCATCAATCAATGCACCTCACCTATCATGAGGTTCATCAATCAATTCAACCTCGCCTATCATGAAGTTCATCAATCAATTCAACCTTGCCTATCATGAGGTTCATCAATCAATTCAACCTCGCCTATCATGAGGTTCATCAATCGATCCAACCTCGCCCATCATGAGGTTCATCAATCAATGCACCTCGCCTATCACAAGGTCCATCAATCAATCAAACTATCATTGATCCTCGCCTATCATGAGGTCAATCATCAATCTATCATTGATCCTCGCCTATCATGAGGTCAATCATCAATCTATCATTGATCCTGGCCTATCATGAGGTCAATCATCAATCTATCATTGATCTTGACCTATCATGAGGTCAATTATCAATCTATCATTGATCCTCACCTATCATGAGGACAATCATCAACATCCTATCATTGACCATCACCTATCATGAGGTCAATCGTCATCATCCTATCATTGATCCTCACTTATCATGAGGTCAATCATCAACTATCACATCAACATCATCAAATTAATCGGTTGAACACGATCAAACATCAAACACAAGGAGGCAACATAAGGCATCAATTAATCAATTTGGTAGGCTCAATCTTCTTTTTCGGGAGATAAATCGTTTATGAATCATAAAATTTTGAAATCATCACCAAATCATCAGAAAATCATCAAAAATTTCAAAAATTCAAAAAATTACTGATTTATCTCCTGAGGGAGCATATATCCATCATCACCTGAAAATCAACGTCTGGGGCATCGAATTTTTTTTTTATCAGCATCAGCAACAAATTTTTCTTTGTTAAGCAACGTGTAAACACATTACTTCAAAGAGGGGCAAAATGTATACACCTAAAATCGTTCAAGACATTTAATTAATTAAATACTAGTTATTTAATTAATATTTCATCTACGTATAAATAAATTCTCAATTTATTTATATAGTTCATATCTTCTAATTCTCCAAATCTAAAATCACATTCCTATAATTTAATTAAATAAACGAATTTCTAAAGTTTGTTTTACTTTAATTAATTCTCACTAATCCCAAATTTGGAATTCAAGCACATGTCTACAACTTTTCATGCCACCTCACCAAGGTCACATGAAATTAAATAATTCTAATATTTAATTAGAATTATCTTCATCAAATTTTCAAACACATGGCTTATTCCTCACACACTTTTCCAACAAACTTTCAAACACATGGCCTTTTTCTCACACACTTTATTCTTCCATTCATTTGGCATGTTGTCTTTGGTCAAGGGATTCCTTCATCCATTTGGCATGTTGTCTTTGTTCAAGGGAACATTCTTCTTGATTCTCTCCATCTCCACCATTCATCTCCCTTATTTGAATCTAGATTGTCGATCATTGCCACATCACAAGATGCTTGGAAAAGCCTATAAATACAACCCTTTGCCATAGTATTTGGCATCCCACATTCGAGTAGAGTTTGTAGAAGTTGTCAGATCCAACTTCAGAGTCCAAGAACACCTGCATGCAAAGGGATACCTGTCACAGGGAAGAGTATAGAGAAAAAAGCAAATGAGGGTTTGAAGCTCTGTAATATCAGAGATGTATTATCAGAACAATTGAACTGATTATTTACAAAGATCAATCCTTAAAAGGAATCAAGCAAAACCTAAAAAGTAAACCTAATAGGTAGACATTTAATAATTAATATAATTATTAAATGTCACAATATGCTACTAAAGTGAAATCTTAAGAGTAGAATAAATGTGACTTAATTAATATAATTAAGTGAAAACCTTTACTCTAACACCCCCCCTTAAGATGAGCAAGAGTGCAGCTACAAACATGTGCAAAAAAACAAATGTAACTACAATGCATGAGAGTAAAATTGGGTCCTGGAAACTAGGCCTGATCAGGTACCCAAATACAACCAAATCTCTGTAAAGCGGAGTAAAGGAGAAAACCCAGTGGGAAAAAACTCCTCTCCAAAAAGAGATGAACAAGAGTGAAAGAAGAAGAGAGATAGAAGGAGGACTCAACATGACCCCCCAAGTACTGCTTCTATCACACAAGTACAAAATATGTTCCCCCCATAGGAGAGAGAAGAGACTCCAAAGCCCCCCCAGAATGAGAGAACCCCTATGCCAATGATCAAAACAATGTGTCTCCTTGAAGGAAGAAACAGATCCAACGGTCGAGGAAGAGGAAATCCCTGGATGTGAGGTGAAAATGGAAGTCCTGGATGATGCTCACTGAAGAACAGAACTGCAGTATGAGTGTCTGAATAACAAGATGGTGAATCAATCAACTCAAGATGATCCTGAAATGGAATCTCCAATGAAGATGGGATAACATGTGTGCTGAAACTGTCATCTGTGAGGAAAGGAATATCCTATGATATGGCCTCAACAACTACACTTGATGGCTCGATGAGTGGAGCAACAATGTCAATCATAGCTGAAGAGGAATCTCGGTGAACAAATGTGATCTCAACAGGAGGTAGAGGTGTAGAAGTCTCAACACTAGTCTCATGAATAGATGGAAGAACACATAAGTTCAAGTGACCAAACTTCACCTCAAATAATGCATGCTCTCTTGTAGAAAGAGAGGAAAACTCAGACAGTGGAGATGGTGGACCAAAGTGTGTGAATGCATACAAATGGGAAGAATGATCAACTATCCCTGTTGCAACAATGTTGCCAGTTTGAATGTCTTGGATGTGCACTGAATCAGGTGTGAACTCAACTGTCTTCCCTATCCCACTATGAGCAATCTGATAGATGGAGAGAAGGTTAGTGGACAAAGATGGTACACATAGTACATCATTGAATGTACCGTCATCAATTTCAATAGAACCTTTCCCACATACACTCATATAAGTGTTATTACCCATCAATATGTGTGGTGAGGATGCAGCCTCAAAAGATGAGAACATGTCCTGAGAAGATGCCATATTGTGTGAAGCACCGGAATCCAGTAGCCATCTAGATGAATGTGAACCGGTGGTTACACATAATGCATGACCCTTATGTGGGGCCTGTCCATCTGTCTGGAATGAAGATGAAGATGAAGAAGAAGACCCCCCTGATGTAGATGAAGAAGAGTGATGAATATTGTTCCTCTCAAGAAGAGCTATCAAATCTAAAACCTGTTTTGCATATGCATCTATCTTCTTCTCATAACACTTGGACTCGTTATGTTTGGGCTTAGTACAATAAGCACACTTAGGTTTGTCTTTCTTCGATGATTCCCCCTTAGAAGAAGGTGAATCAAAGGTGTGTTGTGAACTGGAATCCTTCCAATGCTTTGTGGTCTTTGATTTTTGTTTCTACTTCTGCTTCCCCTGAGATGACTGTGCTACCAATGGTTGGTGTTGTGATCCTGTGAGAGCATCCAACTGTGATATCTTGGCTTGCTCTCGTGTCAACCGATCACAAAACACCTCAAATGTAGGCATGGTAAAGCGGTTTCCCAATGCATCCATGGTGGAATAGAATGTTGAAGAGAAGATCTAAAAAGGACCTCGAAGCTTAGAAAGAATCAGGTAAATACACTCCTCATCTGTTTTGTTCTTACCACAACCCTGTAGAAGAGATCTCTGTTGTTTGAATTTCATCAGAAAGTCCTCAATAGTGGGAAAAGAATCAGGTACAAGGGAAGTCAACTCTGCCTCAATTTGGATGGCACCAAACCGATTGATGGTACCAAATAAATCATTGAACTTGGTCCACATTTCAAGAGGACTGTTACACCCATCAAGATGAAACAACAAGTTGTCTGAAACATGTAAAGAAATCAACCCCATGGCCTCATCCATCTTATTTCTATGCTGCATAACCTCAAATGGCCGTGTCAAAACTGGTTGAACTGTGTCTAAACAGGACCACAACCCCTTTGATCTAAGAAGATGTGTCATGTATGCCTTCCAAGTGTGATAGTTATGCGGTGTGAGAGGTTTAATAGATCTATCAGCCATCCTGTGAACTGTGCCTTAACTGCTCTAAATTTTTATTATTATTATTTAGGGGTCTTTCAAAACTAGACAGAAGATGCAGAAGGGGTTTTTTGTTTTTGTGTATAGATTCTAGTTTTCTGATGTAAATGACAGAAAGCAAGAAAAAAACACCCCCCCACAATGCAAAAATCCAATCCCCAGTACAAACTGAAAGCCAGAAAACAATAGAAAGCAGTATATGTTTGAGACAAATCTATGTGTACCTAAAGAATTTTGTGATGAAATAAACTCCAGATCTATAAATATCATAGAACCACCTTTCTGATGCCTATTCGTTTTTGAAAAATGGAGCAAAATTGAGCAAGTTATGCCCCTAAGAGTGCAAAAAAAATCATTTGACTTTGACTACGAAAAAATGTAACCAGACTAGAAAATTTTGAAAAATATCTTGCACCATCAGGACGGGCTTGGATCTAGCTTTCCAACGCCTATTTTCGTTCGAAAATCGGAGAAAAAATGCAAAAGATATGCCCGATTCTGTAAAACAGCTCCAAAAAATCCAATTTGGTCTCTAGAACCCTCAGGGGCTAAAAAATAGGGCCCCTAGTCTGCTGGGTGACCAGGGGCTGGCGTTGGTGCTGGTTGCGCATGGGTGGCATGCTGGTGGCGCGGTGGTGGCCCGTCGGCGGGCTGAGCGCCGGTGGCGGTTGGTTGGCGGAGGTGGCGGCTGGAGGTGGTGGCTGCCGCCTCTGCTGGTGGCCGCTTGGCGGAGCGGCGGCGGCGTTGGGGTTTTAAACTAGCAGCGCCAAATTTTTTTTAAAAAATTATTTTTTACAAATTTTTTTTTTGATTTTTCACCTCGAATGGCATGCCCTGGGGCCATACGACTCAGGAGCAAAAAAAAATTTTTGCCCTTTCTATCGACTATGGCCAAACTAGATGAATTTTATATGAAAATAGGGGTTTTTGGGCGTTGCGGACTCAATGGCGAGATCCGTTTTGGCCCAAAATGCCCAAAAAATTAGCCAACCCCCAGATCCACAAAAAATCAAACTGAAAACCTGTGAAAGCCAGATCCAACCCTCATAGCTCCAAAATCTTCAAAACAAGAATAGGCTGCAACAGGTCTGCTCTGATACCATGTAGAAGTTGTCAAATCCAACTTCAGAGTCCAAGAACACTTGCATGCGAAGGGATACCTATCACAGGGAAGAGTATAGAGAAAAAAACAAATGAGGGTTTGAAGCTCTGTAATATCATAGATGTATTATCAGAACAACTGAACTGATTATTTACAAAGCAAAACCTAAAAAGTAAACCTAATAGGTAGACATTTAATAATTAATATAATTATTAAATGTCACAATATGCTACTAAAGTGAAATCTTAAGAGTAGAATAAAGGTGACTTAATTAATATAATTAAGTGAAAACCTTTACTCTAACAGAGTTATCATGCAGGAATAGCTTTGGAGCATTGGAGCATTTGAAGTCTATAGTTAGAAACATGTTTTGTTTTGTAGTTGCATATAGAATCATGTTTAGTTTTATAGTTAGCATTGTAGAATCATGTTTTGATTTATAGTTGCATTTTAGATTATCATATCACTAATCATTTGAGCATATGTAGAATCATTTTAGCTTCTTATCACAACATTTGTATCACATAGTTTAGCAACATTATCCATTCATCATAATCTCCATCAAGGCTTAAATTTGACGGTCGACCTTACCTGTCAACAAATTTTTTAATGACGGTTATCTATTCAAAGGTGCCCTTAAAACATTATGATATACCTTAGTGTAAGTAAAATTATATATAAATCAAATATATATATCATTATAATTCTATATAAATTTTGACAGTCTATCCAAAATCTCTCCTTTCATCTGATACAATCTTTCATAAAATTTTGATTGTATTTTACGGCAAAAATCTCTAAATACGGTCATACGGTCATCAAATTTAAGCCTTGATCTCCATTATCATAGCATTATAGCTTTTATCACATAGTTTCATATAGGAACTTAGTTTTCATAAATTGGCTTGCATTTTGAATAGCATCTTGTTTCTCAAGTTGTCATTTTAACAACCATAGTGCATATACAAAATCTTAGAGCCAATATGGTTTAATAAATCCTTGAGAATAGAGAACAATAGAACATTTTTAAAGATTTATTTAACTGCAAATTGGAGTAGTTTATTTGATTCGAAACTTTACTATAATACATCGCATTAGTGTTTGTGTTGATTTACTAACAATTCCCACATTTCACACACACAATAATCATGTCCAAGAAATTGGCTAGGCTGGTATGCAAAACGAGAACCACCACCGTGAGAAGCATCGAGAGACAGGTTTATCATGCTCAGTTTTCTTCTTGCTTTTTGATATGTCAAGTTCTATTTTGAACTGCATCCTTTGAAGGCCTAATGTAGATGAAGTGTAAGACCCATGGAAGCCAAATGTAATCTCCGAAGCATGGTGGAACCAGGACTAGAATTAGAATTAGTTGTCGAAGGTGGAGCCAGTAGTAGCATTGCAGTGAAGCTTCGAAGGTGACAACAAAGATGATTTGAGCCGAGGGAGTCAAAGTTTCTACAAGACAACTTTTAGAGGACCAAAAGCTCTTCGGTGGGGAGGTTTCATCCAGGAGGATCTACGAGCCTCAAAAAATCAACTATCTCTAATGCTCAAGAAGTCAACACCATGGCGTAATGCTCGGAAACACGATTCCAATGCTACTTGAATCATAGAAAACGGAGTTCGTACGCAAAAGTTATGACATGTCAAAGTTGGGGTCAAACAGAAACCAGGAGCTTGTCCGAAGGCAAAAATATTGATCCTCTTGAAATTTGGCGAAAATGGCATCAAGATGAAGAGCTCGACGAGACGATCCTGACGACATTCATTTCGTCGAAAGCGGAGCCCGTATGACAAAGAAACGACTGGTCAAAGTTCCAGGTTGACTAGGGTGACTAGATGGTACGATGATGACGTCATCTTGATGTCAGCCACTGACATAGCATATGAGTAATTGTACAGATGTTGGCGTGGACCAATTAGGTCTTGACACGTGTCATTCGTACAATGATGTGGCAGTATGACAGGTGATGTCAGCAACTAAGTCATCGTATGGCTGATGATGTGGCAACCTTCGATGTGGACATGTGGTGTCCGACTTGGTAGGTGAGTCAACACCTAGTGGTGGGTGACGAGGATAGTGACTAGGCGCTCATGTGGCAAGTGATGTGTGAATTCTACCCAATCAACAATTGACACGTGGCACAACGAGGATGTGCCACGTGCCTCCTCCATCCTATCTCCTCTGGTATGTAGGCGTTGGAGCGATTTTCCAAAATTAGAGTGGGGGGATTTGAACCCCCCACCTCCCGGATGCAAGCGTCTATCTCCACTATTGGTCTGTGCATATCGTGCCTAACCTAAATCCATGAGCGGTTTTTTTTATATATAACTATTTGAAAATGGTTAGAGAAAGTTTGGTGGGTGGGACGTGAACCTCCGACCGACCAAGTGGTAAAACAAAAAACCACCGCTACACTATTGAAGCCGTTTGATGTATGAGTGACACGAGTTTTATATAGCCATTAGTTAGGTCCAATGCCTAACTAAATAGCCTTTAATAGTTACTTGTTAATTAACAAATCAAACAAATCGATGGTAATGAATTTATACCAACCCAAAATCATTATTTTGTAAGGCTCGAAATTATAAGAGCCAATAATTTTAAGGGTTGAGTATAATTTTAAAAGATTAAATGATAAAATTGGGAGATAGGAATGATTTGTCAAATCATATGGTTAAACACCATATTGAGAAAACTACAAGTATAAAAGGAGGAGTCAAGGAGAGATTTCATCATCCCATTCTTGGGCGAGTTCTCAAGTATTCAAGTGGGGAGAAAGAAGAATTGGAGACGGTGAGGAGGATTTTCTCGAAGAAGAGTAAGCCATTCGATGCATAGTTATTCTAAGAAGATTATGAGAGAGTTGTGTAGAATTTTTTGTTGCAGATTTCTTATGTTGTAATTCTACTCTGTCTATAAGCCTTTGTAGGCCTTTGTGAGTCTTTTGAGAGGCGATAGAGTTTAGATTTTTGTTACAACTTTTTGTTGCAAGTTGAAAGCTCTTCTTCTCATAATTTGTACTGAAGCATACCAGGCATTGTTAATAGATTAGTAACTCAGTTGAGATAGACCTGGAGACGTAGTCCACTCAGGATGAACTTCATAATCAATCTTGTGTCCTCTTCTCTCTTTGTTCTTTGTTTTGATTCTCTCTCTATATTGTTCTTGTTGCATGTCTTTTCAATTAAGCTTTAGGCATTAACAAATTGTTCACCTTTACGCACATTCACTTTAGCAACGTTTGTCATAGATCCCTTCTACGTCAGATCACTTCCATCCATCCAATCCATATTTATCCAGATATTCGACTTTATCTTGATCTTGACAAAGATTTGACACATACTTCAACTCTACTCATGGTAGACTCTTGACAGGCTCTTTACCATTTTATCTCATCAAGTCCCATAGCCCATATGTAGCATGATAAAACTTTGTTGAACTCTACACATGTACATTACCTATCTTGGTTTGTTCATTAAATTATGAAACATTGCTAGGCATTGGGGGTAGGTTCTTACACTCTTGTTTCCAAATAACTCTTGATCCATGTCTTATATCTCACACGTGACATCGACATTGTGATCTAGGTATCATTACCTCAAAATCTCATCAAAAATCCCAAAAACATTCATAAAATATCATCAAAAATCCCAAGAACATTCATAAAACCCCATCAAAATTCCAAAACACTTACAAAATCAAAAAATTCAAAAACATCAAAAAATTTATACAGCTAAAATCCAAAAACATTCAAAAATTGTAAAGCCGAAATCCAAAACATCCAAAACACATCAAAAATCCCTAAATACGTCAAAATGTAAAAAAATCAAAATAAAAATATTACCTTGTCGAACTATGAGTCTCTGAGCTTGAACGTAGGCAAGGCCATCATTGATGTGCTCCCGAGACACCTTAGGTCAGTCCTTTAGGAGTCCGTCATAATAAATTGGCAATCCATCAACTGTTCATTTCTAATTAACAATAAGTCAAGTTAGTCAAACTACACGGTCTCTACATGTATAACGTAGGCAAGGCTCATCTTTGATAAGCCCCCAAGGCCCCTAGGATAGTCTTTTAGGTTAGGTTCTTGGTCAAAACTTAGAAAACCCCAAAAACATTTGCAAAAACTTGAAAAACACAAAAAAAAAATCACAAATCTCAAAAAATCCAAAAACATTTGAAAACTCATAAAACTCAAAACATTCGGAAAATATTTAAAAAACCCTAAATAGCCTCAAATAACCAAAAAACCAAAACATTCACGTAAACTTTCAAAAAGATCAAAAGCAGCCTCAAAACATTTTCAAAACACAAAAAACATTGAAATATTCCAAAAAATTCAAAACCACCCATCCCATCTCGCTTTCACTTGCAATAAACTTCCATCCATAATAAATTAATCGTCATGCTGACCCTTTGGTAACACAAACAGAAAACAAGTACAAAAATCAACAAAGTAGAACCTTTAAACGTAAAAATCAAACTCTTGATCATTATTAAACATGTCAATCAAACTTTATATCAATGACCTTTCAAACAATCTATCAACTCACCAACATCTAATAACACGTCCTAGGATGCATCCTTCCTATAATGGGCATTATCTTTGGCAATCACTGTGGATATTTATCCTAAACAAAACACACCCTTTGGCAATAGATATAGATAACATTGACTGTTTGTTTTGATCTTATCTTATGATTTATCTTGTTAACCCATTCCAAGGACCTCTTGATGATTTCTAAATGATTTAAAGAGAAAGGAATGGGGCATCGATCATTATTTTTTGTTTGTTGTGCTTGTGGGGTTTTCTTGTAAAATAATCTTGGCGCATACTTGCTTAGTTGTGTGTAGGGAGGTTGTTTGGAGTAAATTGTTGACTATTGTGTATGCTTTGGTTTGAGATATTCTAAAATTCTAAACTACATTCCAAGGAGGTTTCCATATGTCAAGATGTGAACAAGGACCACCCTATCTGTTTGCAGAGATACAACACCATCCTGGTTATTAATACCTTGATGCATCATGCCTATGTGTTATATCAAAAATAAGGAATGACAAAAAGTCCCAATCCTGAATATGAGAAAAATCATCACTCTCATCACCATCATCTAATAAAGTCTCAATGGATCATGGACTTGTTGGACTTTTGAATCAATCTCAAAATCAATAGTCAATCCATTCATCTTATTTTTCTTATTCTACTATCTTTACTAACAATTATATCCAAATATCGAATATGTGTGATATATCAAAATATACATGAGGCTACCCATGGCTGATGACTATCTATACATCATCAAATCTGTCTACATCGAACATATGTGCTTTCTAGTCCTCTCTGAGCTGAAATGATCCTAAATCTTTGTTGAGAGATCAACCTAAAATTCAACTTTTTTCGCCAATCTCTTGAGGGGGCAGGGTACCAGCTTATTTCCTTCCGCTTTGGAAACAATGGGGCATCTAAAAAGTAAGGAATTTTTAAATTTTTGATCTAAGCAACAATTTAATCCGAAAAGCGTTAGTCTTTGAGCCAACGTAATAGGTACCTTGCTTCAAAGAGGGGTAAAATGTAGACACTTAAAAATGTCCTGAATGATATCATACACTCAAATCTGATATACTAACATTGTTTCATCCTAAAACCCATCCTCTTTTCGCTTAATTGATTAAATTAGCCTAGCTATTTAATTAATTGCATCATTTTCATCTATTAATCTGATTAATCTAATTGGGTAAATTCCTCCCCCTTTCATATTAACCTTTCATCCCGTTAAATTGGATAAATCAAAATATTTGATTTAACACCTTAAGTCATCTCATTTAAATTAAATAATATTAATTATTTAATTAAATGTCACGTTGATCCCTTTTCATTAAATAAATTAACTATTTAATGAATATCCTAAATTCCCCTGATTTGCATAATTGAAACCTTGTTTTAATTATCAAATTATTAATTAAATCTAATCCTCCCACTTGCACAAGGAAATATTCCTTGAGTATATTCCTCCTTTGCACATTCCTCCAAAAAGGGAATATTCTCATGGAATATTCTTTCTCTTTTGCACAGTTAAATTTGGTTTTAATTAACTAAATATCTAATTTTCCTCATCCATGAGAATATTCTCTTTCTTCACTCATTTGAAAAAGGAATATTCTTCCTTATAACAAACTTTCAACAAACTTCTTGTGCAAGTTTTGAAAGTGTGTTTATTTGGATGATTGTGAGCCTTGATTAAATATCAACTTGCATTCTCAACCCTTGATGGGAATTCATGAGCCATGCCTCCGTTTTCCTTCCATCTTGACCATTGATTGATTCTTTCAATCTTGACCATCGGTTTTATTTTGCCTATTCTATAAATAGACCTTGCATCTATTGAATAGGGATCCATCTTTTAATAGTAAACTTGTGTTGTTAAAATCACTCTCATTTGCATCCATATTTAGCTTTTTTTTTAGTTTAAATCTTGACCATAGTAGCTTAAAGCGTTCATTAATGGCTTCCATGGTAACTTAGTTGCATCCATTTAGTATATTTTAAAATTAGGGTTTTAATCTTTTGAATCTTGCATACATTTAGAATAGCTTTGCATACACTTACATTGATCATCATAGCATTTATCATGTTAAAATAGCTTTCATCATGTTTTACAACACATCTTTCATCGGTTTCATCAAATTTCTTCAATAAAACTGATTGAAACAAGCTCATTATCCAAGGGATTGGGAAAGGGTTGCCATTCCACATCAATGCGACACCACTCCACCAATAGGATAAGTTTCAATGTCTTAGAGTAGATGTTTATCAAGCTTTCATGTTTTAGAATGTTAGTTTTAATGGCTTCTTCACTTTGTTGACATTGAATGATCTTATTGGGATTGATGCTTAGTGGCTTAAATATGCTTCGAATCTGTATGGATCAAGTGTATTTAACCTATTCTACATCATCAGTCATAATATTTATACTCTTTTCCAAGTTAGTAATTTAAAATGTATAGAAATATTAAGTACACTAAATGCAAAAACTAAAGATGTGTGAGGGCTCTCTTGGCATGATTCGTGATGGAAAATTGGTCTTGGTTTCACGTGGGGCTGGTTGTTCGTGGAAGGATGGTGTGCAGGCCCATGCTGAAGGAAAACCTAAGTATTTGCCTGGTTCAAAGAGGGGTGGCCGGTGTGCTGCGTCTAAGGAGGGGCAAAAAGATACACTCTCCATTTTGGGGTGTCTCAGGAACTTTCTCCACCCTTTGTTCATTCTCAACCCTCCCTGGCTTTTGATCCCTTCGCTATGAATCTTCCAGGTGCATCAATTGAAGCAAAGCCTCCCTATTTTGATGTGGTGTGCAAAAATCAGTTTAATCCTTATCATGTTTGCACCACTTTCTATCAGGAGCAATCTATGTGTGCAAACCCTAGCTCATCCCATCCTTTTCCTTTGTCTGTTCTACCTTCCTCCTCAAAATTGGATAATGCCCCTTAGACCGAATGCGACTGTTTCTCTATTGGGGACTCTGATGTGGTTTTTTTCGATGAGCTAGTGGATTTTAGCATATCTGATAGTTGTATTGTAGAGATTGTGAAGGACTGTGGTAATCGCTCTTTGGTTTTGAGATGCTTGCACAGGCACCCGCCAGTGGCTTCCATCCCATAGTGGATCAAAAGCTCCTGGAGTAATCTGCCTACCCCTATTATTGAATCACTTGATTTCGATTTTTTCCTAATCACTTTTAGTTCTGTTGTGGATTGCAACTTTGCGTTGCATAATGGACCATGGTTTTTTGGGAACTCATGCCTTTTCATTTCTCCATGGTCACCTTTCTTTGATCTGGCCACAACTAGGATTACTCATATTCATGTTTGGATTAGGCTTTACAATCCACCCTTGGTGTTGTGCAATGTAGATCTTACTAGCAATATGATCTACCAGGTGGGTTATTTTTTCAAGCTTGATTTGGTTATGGTGGCTTTTGATCACAGATTCTACAGGGTTTGGGCCATGGTGGATATATCTAAACCCATCTCTCATTCTATTCAAATCCATTCTTCTCACGACATTGTCTGGACTCAACTTTTAAACTATGAGGGATTGCCTTTCCATTGTTTTCACTGTAATATGTTAGGTCACATAATTAATGCTTGCTCCCTTTAGCATTTGGTTGGGGCGAGGAATGACAACTTGAAAAGGTGGGTTAAGAAGGCTAGTACTCCAGATACTGAGTTTATTTGGTGGAATCATGGAAGATTTTTTTACCCCTAGGTTTCTAGGATGGATCTGGAATAGCCTGTGGTTCCCTCTTCTCTTCCGATCATTCCTACCCACGATAGTTTACCTAATTCCTCTTCTAGGTCAGAGGAGGATGGCTCTAAGTATAATGGTACTTTTACCTTCATGGATGACTTGGATGATCAGAATCATGACTATTTTGATCATGATTTTACTTTGGATCTACCTTGAAAACTTGGGATTTCTCAGTTAGTAAGTGGAAAATTGAAACCTGATTGTGGTTCAAAGCATAAGGTTGGGAGGAAGTTTGAGGTTGAAAAGCTTCGCATTAAAGGTATGAAAGTGGTGGAGACTAGTTCCCAATGGATTATGGATGCTCTCCTCCTTCACAACAATAGGAGGGAATATATATTTGTGGTGTCTTGTGCATTACTTTTTCCCCTTGTTTGTTTATGTATTGCTACTGGAATCTTGTTTCAAATCTTAGTTTCTCTATAGGTTTCACCAATTTTTCATTTTTCTTCCAAAAAGATCTTGTTCACTCTCAGCACCTTCTTATTTGTGTGGCAGACATATTGTAATTTATTTTTTGTTATAATAAAGGGATTGGGTCCCTCTTCTCACAACTTACAGATAAAAAGAGTACACCAAATTAACCATAAAAAGAAGAATTATATATATATAAACAAAAACTATACTCATTTTTCTTTTTAAGTATAATTTTTCTTTGAACTATAGAGCATTTAACATGAAATGACACATAGGAGGTCATAAACTATTATTTTAATGGATAAATTATCTTCAATTTATATGTAAACATATTTTCTTTGAAACAAAATAAAGAATATTCATGTACTCTTTTATAAATACAATTTTAACTTGCAATAGAATATGTGCTTTCTTTCATGACAATGACACACATTTAAATAAGGGAGTATATGGAAATGAAAGAAAATAAGTGTATTAATGTTACATTGCCTACATACTTCCATATGGTTTTGACTTGTTTTGGTAAGTTTTTTTTATTTTTTTATTTATTAAAATGTATAATTGGTGTGATTACATAATATTTTTTTGATAGATTAATGATAGTTATGGGGTTGAACCATTTATATAAATTTTAGAAAAGGATTACAACTACAAACTCAATACATTTTGAAACCAAAGTTTTTCCAAGAAGCCACCATACCAAAGAAACTACCCTACCCACCCTAATTATGCTTGAGAAGTACTAACTTCACCATCTTCACCTCTCATCATCCCTTAACCTCGTAGACTAAACCACAACATGTGTGGTCATTCTTAGAACTATCCTCTGACGCACCCTACTCAACCTCCCCTCTAGGCACCGTCGCTACCTTGCTTCCAACCTCCTCCTCTCCTTCATCAAATCTAACCACATCCTTTCCTTTCTCCACAACGCACTACTCCCCTAGCCCTTCAACCTTCAAATGCCTTTGCATCCATCCCACACCATTATCTGGAACCAGTTATAAGATTTTCTTCACAAAGATGACGTTTCTTTCCATGGTAACCTTTCGCCTTGGCAGAAGGGAATAATCATAAGCACAAATAAGAGGATACATGTTGACCTCTTTCCCCTGACACCTCAAAACAAAATAATCCCTAGGCAATGAAACTCCACCTTCCTGAACAATATTCTCCAAAAAATTGTTTGATTCACCCAAGTAATAGCTTTCTATCAACTTTCTACTCAGTGTTTTTACCACCTCTTTTGACCCCCCAACATCTAGAATGGTAGCTACTCCAGCCAAGGAATGAGCACATAATCCATACTTTGGTGAAATCATTACCACTCAACCCCTTTTTCAACACTACATTTGACTAAGGGGAACCATGTGACTTCATTGTTGAGTTGGTCAAAGAATCGAACATCTCATTTCCCTCATGATAAACGTGGGAAATATTAAATCAATGAATCTACTAAGTGCCTCCCATATCAATGTGATCCATTTCCCTAATTTCCAACTAGGTGTCACTTTTTTCTGAATTGTGTTTATTGTGACTAGAGAGTCTCCCTCTAATTACAACCAGCTCGGTTTCAATTCTAGGCCACACTTAACTCCTCGGAGAGCAACTCTAAATTCAACATCATGGTTAGTAGTTACTCCCAAAAACACCTCCTCACAAAGCACCAATTTGTTATGGTCACGAGCCACACAAGTTACCCCACTCAGTCCAAGGTTTCCTTTCAAGGTCTTATTGAAATTGACTTTCACTCAACCTTCTTCTGAGGCACTCCACTTCACCTCCACTCACAACAAAAAAGGAAGAGGAAGGTCAACCTTCCCATTCCCATTAACGGGTGTGACAACAAGACCAAGGAAGACCTTCACCTAATTATCCCAAGTTGTGAACATATTCTTAAGGAGTTTAACCTTTCTCATAGATTTGTTCACCAATTCCATAATCAATTTCTCAAATTTTGTGACCAAAGCTTCCTTGCTCATCTCCTTGTCCTAGAAGATCCTTCTATTATGCTCCTTCCAAACTTCCAAATGATGCATGAGGAGGTGACCTTCCAAATGTTGGCAAACAACACTTTATTTCTTATTTTTAGCCACATAAGAAACCAAGTCTTGATGTCCAATGGGATAGGGCTCTACCAATTTAACTTATCCAAGAAATTCTTCCAACTAAATTTTGCAAAGGCATAGTTGAGGAGAAGGTGATCAACAGATTCCTCAACTTCTTTACATAAAATGCATCTTCTTGGGCCTACAATGTCATTTTTTAGTCTATCCTCTATAAGAATTTTCATTTGCAAGGCTATCCATGTGAAGACCCTAGACTTAGGAATATAGGAGATATCCTAGAACAAATGGACATGCCAATCCTATTTGTTGATTGTCACCTCCTTGATATTGTAACCAAACTTTACTTTGTAATCCCTTATTTTTGAGCCACACTACCTCACTACATCTTTTACTTCTGCAAGCACTAGCACCCTATTCTGAAGAATTTTCCTTAGTTTAGTTTTCTATCCTTCTCTAGGGAATTAATATTATTTAGCAAGCACCACTTCCACTATTTTAGGCCATCAATCTCCACCACCTCTACGTAGTCTCTCACCTTGTTTCCCCAAACTCTAGTCATTTTTTCTCTCAATTCCACTAGATTCTCTCTATTGTCCAATGACTCCCACCCACACCAAGAATCTTGCCAAAAGGAAGCACTTCTTCCATCCTTCACATCCCAGGTTATGTGTTTTGTGATTATGTCTCTACAATCCAAGATAAAATTCCAAATTGTTGATCCTCGAGGAGGATCCCTAACTATGAAAATTTTGGTTGTTGCATCTGGATCAAGGTATTTACATTTGAGGATCCTTACCCATTTATGGTCACTTTTAGTATACAAACTCCACACCATCTTGGCACCAAGAGATAGATTCTTTATTGTCATTTTCCTGATACCTACCCCACCTGCCTCCTTTGGGTTACAAATTTTGTCCCAGGATATGAGAGGAAACTTTTGATAATTTGAAGTCCCACTCTAGAAGAACCTTCTCATAATCTAATTTAAGTTGTTTTCCATTAAGACCAAAAGTTTCATACAAGACATTGAGTAGATGGGGACGATAGCCAAAATTTCTTTAATCATCAATATTATTCTAGCGAAGGATAGCCACTTGTCTTTCCATGTTTCCATTATGTTCTTGAATTTTTTTATTAAAGAGTCCTAGTAGCACTTTTTATTCATCCTTGCAAATAAAGGCATACCTAGGAATCTACCTCAAAAATTGGTAACTCTAAGACTCAAGATTCGAGCTATATCCCTTTGTAATTTGGGTTGTGTTAAGGAAAAAACTTTTGATTCCTTCAATTAATGCTTTGGCCAGATGCATTGTTATAAGAATCAAGAATATCCTTAATCCCTCTAGCTTCTTGTCAGTAGGCTTTCCTAAACAATAGTGTGTCATCTGAAAATTGTTGATGGGTCACCACATCCACCCCTAGGGCCACTTCCATACCTTTCAAATTCCCAACAATTCTTTCTGCATCAATGCTTCTCCCTAAGGCCTCCTCCATACGATAAACAAAAAGGGTGAGATCAGATCTCCTTGCCTGAATCCTCTACTTGTCGAGAAGAAGCCTTGTGGTGAGTCATTGACCAAAACTGAAAACTTGGGCTAGAAATACAACACCTCAAACATTGCACCCACTTTCTATCAAATCCAAACTTCTCCAAAACCTCCACAAGGAACTGCTTATCAATTTGGTCATATGCTTTCAAAATATCCAATTTTATTAGCATACTCCCCTCTCTAGATTTTTTGGAAATGAATTGTCTCATGTGCCACAATAATTCCCTTAACAATTAATCTTCCCAGTGAAAACCCACTTTTTTCTTCTAAGATCTAAAAATCCAACACCTCTTTTAGTCTAATAGCCATTACCTTTGTGATAATCTTATATACGGTGTTGTATAGAGCTATTGGCCTAAAGTCACTCATCGATCTAGCATCCTTCTTTTTTGGGGTCAATGCCAAGAAAGTATGATTTAGGGAGCCTAACAAAACCACCTTCTTCCAAGATTATTCAATTGCTTTGATAACATTTGTGCCTACTATATCCCATAATTTTTGAAAGAGGCCTGTAGGAAAGCCATCTTGGCATAGGGTCTTATCAGGATTTCAAGTTGAAAAGTTCCTTTCTTAACCTATTATTCAATCACCACCCTACTCAATTTATCATTTTTTTTCTAGTCAAATTTTAACAAGAATTATGTTCAACACCCTCTCCTTTTCTACCACAATTGGTTGAGGATCCTTATTAAGGAGTTATTCAAAGAATTTCTCTACTTCCCGATTGATTTCTTCTATTGTGTTGATCATGCTTCTATCTACTTTTATAATTTTTGAAAGTATGTTCTTGTTTCTATTGGCTATTGATGTTTTGTGAAAGAACTTGGTATTTCTATTCCCTTCTTTTAGCCAAGTCTCCCTTGATTTCCATCTCCAAAAAAATCTCTTTTCTAGCCAAAATTTATGAAAGCTCCTTAATTTCTTCTCTGCTTCAAAGTCATTCGAGTTCATGCCTTTCTCTATAACCTTCTCATTAAGATCTTGCAACTCTTTTTTAATCCTCTCCTTCTCCACAAAAATGTCTTTGAAATGGGTCATATTCCACTCCTTCGGCATATTATTCACATGATTTAATTTCCTTGTAAGTAAAAACATTCTAGACCCAACTTTTACCTCTCCCCACCACTGTTTCAGACAATCCTAGAGTCCTTCTTCCCTTAACCACATGTTTTCAAATTTGAATGGCCGACATTCTGATTGCCTATTTGGGACTATTTACAACTACATTGAAAAATGATCTGAGCCAATAAGGGGAAGAACACAAGCATCTTGTGAGGTCATTATGTTCTCCCACTCACCTGTAAGAAGAAATATATCCAACCTCTCTACTATTCTTGTGAAACCTTTCCTCCCATTTGTCCACATGTAAATGCCATTTTTTTGGATAAATGTCCTTTAGTTGGCTTTGAGAAACAAAATTTTGGAAGTCTAATTGGATCTATGACACTTGCAACAAACCACCCCATTTCTCAAATCATTTTAGATTTGCATTAAAGTCTCTAGCCATCATCATTTTTTCTCCACCTAACTTTAGCATCTCCATCGAAATATGTTGTCACACTTCTCTCTTACCTATGGTGGATATAGGGCCATACATATTAAACACAAAGAAAACTGCATTCATCTACAACAATCTTATCTTGACTAGTTGCCAATTATGTGTGGCACCTATAAGTTCCCCACTCAATCTCCTTGGATCCCAAAGAGTACCAAGACCTCCAGAATCCCCTTGAGCTTTAACAAACACACCCTCCCATTGCCTCCAATTCTTCATCCTTTCTTTACTCACTTCCTCATTCCATTTTGTCTCTTGCAGTAAAACTAATTCTACCTTTGCTTGATTAATTTGGCACTTGATCATGCGCCATTTGTTAGGAGAATTTATGCCCCTAACATTCCAAGTTAAAGTTTTCATTTCTCCTCGGGAAGGGAAAATCCATTCCCAGACCTTAGTTTCATTTTTCCTTGCCAATTTGAGATTTTTTTTGTTGGATTTCCACCCTCTCTTACCCTTTTGACCTGTTCTTGGTTTTTTTATTTTAGGCTGCAATTATTCCAAAGTCCTCTTTGAACCAAGATTTCTCCCTCTTCGCCTTCATAGTCAATTTCCTCCTCTAACTTTAAAAATTGGCACAAGTCTTTGTCTATTGTGTTTTCCAAGTTCCCTTCCATTAGACCAATACCTTTATCTAGCAAGGCAATTAATTCTACATCTCTCTCTTTGTTATCCTTCTCCGCCTCCTCGATAGCTACAACCATCCCTAACCTCTTCTCCACTTCTTCGCCCGACTTATTTTCCTCTAGGCCTTTATCCAATGATGTCTGGTCCAAACCTATCTCATTGGCATTTTCTTTAGGGTTGAGATCACTCCTCTAAGAGGGTTACCTCTTTCGGTCTCGGACTTATGCAAATCTCTTACTACCTTCAAGGTTTGAGAGACATCCATTACATAATCTTTCATTGAAGGATCTCCTTCAAATTATCACTCTTTTGGGAATATTCCCCTTGGAGCATCTCCTTATTCCTCATCCTCAATGTTGGAGTGAAGACCAGGTCCTTCACTTTTATATTTCCCCAATCCTTCAAACAGTCCTTGCCATCATGTCCCTTTGAGTCACACTTCTGACATAGGCCAAGGCCATCTTCCCTTTCAATATTTTGCCTCTAGACACCTTGATTCGAAAGCATTTCCACCTTAGCTAGTAGAGTCGGATGTGGTAAAATCTTGACATAGATCCTTGCATAGGTCTTGAAGCATCTATCAACCAATTTGACATTTTCTCTAAAAAAATTGCCTAGTTGCCTTCAATACTTTTTCATTCCAATATTCTAATGAAAGATTATATAACTTGAGCCAAGTTGGGATCTTATCTATACTCTATTTCCACGAGTCAAATTTGGTTCCCAGTCCTTAACATAAAACCTTGTTGCATCCATCATGATTGTGTCATTATTCAAAATCTTCCTTTTAACCAAAGCTAAGGGCAATTCCATAAGAAAGAAACCATTTGGTAATAATTCTTATCGCACCGGTGTTTGACCTTTTCCTAGGCTAGTCAACCTCCACCCCATTTGATAAAGAGTCCTACTTCTTAAGTTCGCTAAAGAGGCATTTTCCAAAAACAAAGAGATGCATCTACCAAAGGATCTTGAGTTACTGTTGGTGTACATGGTCTTCTAGCTCAGCTTGTCTAATCTTCTTTGCCACATCATTTCATCTTTCCAACCACCACATTTATTTCTTCAGTCTTCTTCCTTCTTCTATCTTCTTCTTCTATGTATCTAGACACTTCTTTTAGTGTAATCTAGAAGCTTCTCCTATTGCTGGAAATGGTTGAAAAAAAGGAAACATACTCTATTTTTTGAGGAATGAATGAGGCATAACTATTTTAAGAGCACTGTCAGCTCTATGTAAAGAAAAAATGGCATTAATATAAAAACTTCCATTGCTGAATCCTCCTTAGTTCCTTTTATCTCTGTTTCTATGCTTATTTCTTCATTTCAGTGTGCAGTTTGTTGTTCTTGCTTGTCTCTATTTTTAACAAAGTGATGTTTCATGTGATAAAAATGATTTATGTTTTGATCAATCAAATGACAAGTGCAACTTTGCTGAAATTGTTTGTAAAGAATAATTTATTGATGAAAATGAACATGTTAATGAGTCTAAATTTGATTTTGCAAATGTTATTTGTTTTGATGGCAATGTTGGTATGAAAATTATGAAAAGAATGGGATATAAAGGACAAGGATTAGTAAAACATGAACAAGGAATGAGAAAGCCAATAGAACCAGTTATGAGGCCAAAACATGAAGGAATTGAATATGTAGCAAGTAAAGGAAGTGATACAAGTAGAAATAAATTTGTTCATGAAAAACAATATGTGCACTGTTCACATTGTAATAGAAAAGGGCATACAAAAAATAAATGTTGGGATTTACATCCATGCACAATATGTGGTTTGAGAAATCATTGTAAAAAAATGTGTTGGAACAAAGAATCGAAGAATGAATTTATGACAGGTTGTATCAAAATGTATTATGGATGGAGTTGTGGATTAAGTTGGAAAAAACTTACATGCATGATCAAGAATTTGTTCAAGTATAAAGATTCATATGTGAAGAATGATAGTAATCAAGCAAAATTTGAATGTTCAAGAAGGATAAATATTGTATAGCAGGACAAATACATATAGTGAATTTGCAAAAAGTTATGAATCAAAGTTTTGAAGATTTGAGACTGTCGCAACAATTGGAAGAATCCAAAAGAAAGGCATCATGATTGAAGAAAAGATTTGAAGATTGTAAAGTTATTGAGCAAGGAAAGGTAGTAAGTCTGAAGACTTGGTTGTAACCACAAGAAAATAAAATTGAATAGCAAACTTATTTGGCAGTGAAGATTAAGGGGGAGTGTTGGCATACATGGTCTTCCAACTCAGCTTGTCTAATCTTCTCTGCTACATCATTTCATCTTTCCAACCACCGCATTTATTTCTCCAGTCTTCTTCTTTGATGTATCTAGACACTTCTTTTAGTGTAATCTATAAACTTCTCCTATTGCTGGAAATGGTTTTAAAAAAAAGCAACATACTCTAATTTTTGAGTAATGAATGAGGCATAACTATTTTAAGAGCACTACCAACTCTATGTAAAGAAAAAATGACATTAATATAAAAAATTCCATTGCTGAATCCTCCTTAGTTCCTTTTATATTTGTTTCTATGCTTATTTCTTCATTTCACTGTGTAGTTCATTGTTCTTGCTTGTCTTTGTTTTTAACAATTACTTTTATCGCCTTTGCACATTGCATCGTGATTGAAGTTCCTCATCGAATCTTTCCTCCCTTCTGCAACCCTAGCCTCCTCTTGTGGCCAACTCTCCTAGTTTTGTGGCCTCCAACTGGAAAATTAGACCTTGCTCCATCCAAAACTTCCCTTGTTGTTGTCCTACCAACCACAACCTTCAAATATATTTTACCAGTATTAGCCATACCTCTAGCCATTTGCCTTCAGTTGAATCCGATCATCCAAAACGTCCTTTCATAATGTATACTACTACTTGTTTCATCCCCCAAACCAATCCTTCCCGCCTACTTGGACATTTATGCAGTTCCATGGTCAATTATCACGATGATAACCAGTGCCAACTCTATTTTCATTAGAGTAGAAGTTTTGCGCTCTACCTTGATTTGCTCAGTCCATGGGCCGACCATGGTCACCTCCAAACCTATCATTCTCTTTCCAACTGAATATTGCCCTCCTATTCTGATCATGACTATGCCACTACTTGATCTCCTACAGAGGGCACTCTCTGTCTGCCTGGTTTGCCCATGATTCTGTCAAAATTTGCTTCTTGTGGCCATTTTTTTTACGTACAAAGTAGGATTATTGTTTTATTTTTAAAAATTATTTTGTATTTATTTTGAAGAGTTATTTCTTGATTGGATTTGTATTTACAAAAGTGTTTTAAGTTAATTTTCATTTATAAAAATGTTATTTAAATTAAGCAACAAATAAAATAAAAAGCATGAGGTAGTAGTATAGTATTTATTTTTGAAATATTACAATAATAGAATTTATTTTGCTTGGTAATTTTATATTGTCAAAATGAAAATTGTAACATGGAAAATAAAAGAATTGATTTAGCACCTAGACGGATAAATCATAGATGATCTATGAAGAAGATAATGATACCACTTATCAAAAATGCTTTATATGGATTTGATATTTTTTGCATTAAAGTTGTAACACATGGAATAACATGTCAATCAAGTAAAAAAAAAAAAAAAAACTCATAAATAAATAATAATTCTTTACTAAATAAAAATAACTCTTCAAATGTCGGTATTAGCATAGTGTGATGATTTAACGGTGGTTTTGTTGTTCTTGTCACCAAAGCTCAAACCCCGTTGGGGTGTTATTATTGAGTAGCTAAGTAAGCTTGTGAATCGAGTCTTCCATAGTTTAATTTGTAAATCAAATCTTCACCTCATTTTTAGGTTAACACTTGAATTTCTCACAAGCTCACTTAATTACTCATCCATTTCACTCCCAATCTATGTCAAGTGATCAAGGAAGCTTTATGTTATGTATGGTTACAAGTTGAAGGTCTAAAAATCATAGGTTAGATTCTCAATGTGCCACAAAGGCCATAGGTTTTCCTTAGGTCCTTCTCTCCTCTCCATCTTTATCCCTTTTGATCCTCACATATCACTCTTTAAGCCATTATTCTCCCATTTCTCATCCCCTCACAAACTTATAGCTTATAACCTTTGTCATAACCCTTTTTACAAATTTAGGGCTAATTTCTTTCCTACCCTCTCCATTTTTCTATTTTTGTTATCTACATCACCAACTTGTCCTACATCACACTCACACACAATAATAGTGTATATCTCCCTAGGGTTTACATTATAGGCATATATTTCTCAAAATACAATATTGTTGATGCCATTTCTAGGGTCCACTCACTTAGAACTTTCTCATGTGCTATTGTTGAGATTGAAATAGGAAAAATAAGGGACTAATTGAGATAGAATCCTAAAATCCTAAACCTCATTTTTCTCTCCCAAAATTCAATTTGGTAAAATTTCCTTATGAGACATGTCAAAATTTAACAAGTGGAAAAAGCGTAAAAAAATTTGGCAACCATTCCCTAAAAAATTTGAGGCCTTTATAAACCTAAACACTAGTCCCCAAGAAGGTCATTGACATTTCTAGAAGGAAAAAACATTATGTTTGTCACATAACAATGTTAAATTTTGAAAAATATTCAAAATTAGATGAAAATTGTCATATGTATATATTTTACCTTTTGATTCCACATCTAATTTCAAGTTCACCTTTTCCAAGTGTTTCTAATATATTTTGTAGTTTTTTAATTGTATTATGGTTTCATTTACCATTTTCATTCCCAACTCTTATAGTTGTTATAAATCTGATTTTTCCATTTCTAGTACAAATATTTTTTAGTGATATGTATATTTATAGTAAGTAGAAAATGAAAGAAAATTAGACTATTTTCTTAAGTAAACACCCTAAGAGGATATGGTTTTAAAACCTATATTTTCATTTAGTGAACATGATAGTTAAACACCCTTTAATTCTAATTTTTCTCATACAAAATAGCAAACACTAAATTTCCAAAACATTTTTCTAATCTTCAATTAGTGACACTTATATATCTAAAACACCCTCTTTCAACATTACCAAACCCTATGATATCATCTTCACAACACTTCCCTGTCTCAATCCCTTCTTGGCTTCAACAACTTGACATTCTTCCATCCTTGCATATTCTCTTATATTCTCTTTCCACTTTTCACCCACTTACCTACCTATTCTAAATACTTAGTTCACTATCCTTGACACTCCTTTTCTCACCTTATACCTTCACAACCCTACCCTAGGTCCTTACCACATCTCTCTTACCTATCCCCAAACTCTTCCTATACTTAGATTTGCCTCTCCTTTCACTCCCTACCTATTCTTAGTTATTTACTCTTTGTCTTACCCATTGAATACCTTTTTCCACTTTCATTCATGCCTTGTTCTCATCTTTATAGCCCTTTCTACTCTAATGTGTTCTACCTTCATCATGTCATTTTCCTTAACCAAACCACATCTTAGCTTCCTCCTCTCCCAAACAAACCTAACGAGTTTGATCCATTATTCTTCAATAATGACAATTTTGATCATGGTACATATGTTTCTCATGTGGAATCTAAAAAATTAAACAAGATTGCATCTCACTTCTAAGTCTTGAAAAAATATTTTGAGCTTACCAATGATGACATTGATTTTTTTTATTGTTAATCATGTGGTCATCTTTTTCTCACTCATTATTTGGGGCTAGAAATTATTCAATGTATTAGATACATTTCCATGTGAATGCCTCCTCTCCTACACTTCATACTTATAATCCATTTGACACATCCAAATCTACTCATTTCTCATCTAATCCTTCAATATTCTCTAATCCAACCTTTATCTGAACCTTGTCATCCACCATCTTATCCATTGATTGTTGTACTTATTTCTACCTGTGACTGATGGATTTAGTATGGGCCAACTACACTTGATCCATGAGGATTCGAAGTGTAATTATGCCACTAAACATCAATCCAATGAGATCAATCAACAAAACTAAACTAGGAATCCACTAAAACTTAACATATTAAACTACAGAAGTTTTAGAAACACCTGTTCTAATCCATTGAAACTTATCCTATTGGGGGAGTGGTGTTGCATTGATGTGGAATGGTGACCCTTTCCCAATCCCATGGATAAATGAGCCTCTTCCGATATATTCTATTGAAGAGAATTGACGAAACCGATGATAGATGTGTGATGAAACATGATTTAAAGCTAAACAAGCATGATGAAAGCTATTTTAACATGATGTAGACTAAGATGATTGATACAAATGTGTGAAAAGCTAATCTAAATAGATTTTAAGCTAAAAAGTTTGAAACCCTAATTATCGAATAAGCTAAATGAATGCATCTATGTTACCATGGAAGCCATTAATGGAAGCTAAGCTAATGTGCAGCAAGAAATTAAACTAAAATATGCTAAATAAGTGCTAAATATGAGTGCAAGTGTAAGTGATTTTAACAACATAAGTTTGTTGTTAAAAGATGGATCCCTTTGTCTCCAAATAGTGACCTATTTATAGGAAGACAAATGTGAAATGAAGGGTTGAGATTGAAAAAGCTAATCAATGGTCAGGATGGAAGAAAGGTGAAACATGGATCATGGATTCTCATTAATGGATGAGAATCAATGATCACATGGATCGAGGAAAGAATCAAGGGTCCATATTCTTCCAAACAAACACACTCAAAACTTGCACAAGAAGTCTTGTAAGTTTGTTAGGAAGAAGAATATTCCCTTTTTCCAAATGAGTGAGGAGAGAGGATATTCTTCAAAATATTCTCATGGGCGAGGGGAAATTAGATATTTAGCAAATTAAAACAAAGTTTTAATGTTCAAAAGGGGAAGGAATATTCCATGAGAATATTCCTTTTGGAGGAATGTGCAAAGGAGGAATATTCCCTTGGAAGTGGGGGGATAGATTTATTAGTAATTGATAATTAAACAAAGGTTTAATTATGCAATTAGGGGAATTTCATGATATTCATTAAATAAAGTGATTTAATGAAAAGGGGGAAAGTGAAATGATATTTAATTAAATAACCTAGGGTTATTTAATAAAATAAGAAGACTTGGGGATTCAAATTAAATAACTTGATGTATTGAATTTAATAAGATGAAAAGTTAGCATGAAAGGGGGTGAATTAACTTGATTAGATTAATTAGGTTAATAGATGCAAATGATATAATTGATTAAATAGCTAGGCAATTTTAATCAATTAAGCAAAAAGAGGATGGGTTCAAGGATGAAATGGTGTTAGTATACCTGATTCGAGTGTGCATATCATTTAGGAAATTTTTAAGTGTCTACATTTTTCCCCTCTTTAAAGTGAGGTACCTACTACGTTGGTTCAAAGATTGACGCCTTTTGGATTTAAAATTGTTGCTTAAATCAAAAAATAAAAATTCTAATTTTTGGATGGCCCACTATTGCCCCAGCAGAAGGAATAAGTTGGTTCCCAGCCCCCTCGAGAAATCAAGCAGAAATTTGGAATTTTGGGTTGATTCCTTGATAAAGGTAAAATGTTGCCTCAAGGGTCCAAAAAGGCTTTGGGATGAAAAAAACATGCCAAAAATGTAAAAATAATGCAAAATAAGCTTCACTTTGGCAAGATTGGTGAAATTTATGAAAATCCCTAGCTGCATGGTTAAATTAGGGCAAAATACCCTAATTTTTAGGCTTAAATAGGTGATGGAGGGTCACTTTCAATTCATTTTTGCATTCACACCTTAGAGATCTATACAGTTTGAGCTCTAATACCTTGATGAAATGGCTCATCATGCGCTCCCTCTTCATCTTTCAGATCGAGTTCAAGAGTACTAGCGATGTGTAGACGCAGGACCCCAAGTATGTGACTCGAAACTTGTTTCGATATCCACTTTTAAGTGCATTTAATAGGGCAACAAAGTTAGGTCGATAGGCGTATTACTATATAGCGACACTTTTGAAGTGTCAGTAGCATCGCTATTGATTTTATAGTGACACACCCTCTGTTGGGGTGCACACCCCAATTTTTTGGTTCAACGATGCATCTAATTAGGGATTCATCGGGGTGATATAGCAACGCATGGGATTTTTAAGTTCAATGTCGCTCAAAAGCGATGGGTGAAGCACCTTGCAAATAGTGACACACTCCAATTTTTTAGTAAAGTGACGCACCCCAATATCGATTCGCTATTGAACATAGCAATGCGCGTTGCCAAATTTGTGACGCGCCTTTGAAATTGATATAGTGACGCATAAAAGAATCAATGAAATCATTGATTTTAGCCACACATTTGAAATTTTTGATGCAAAGTCTCAAATTTTGATTAGTTTTCCAATTTTTTTGGCAAATTCACATTGTGTGTGTGATTCGCGTATGAGGATCCTCCACTGTTGATGTCTTGAGAGCACATATACAACATTTTGGTAGCGGCGATATATTTTGATGATCTAGAGGTGGAGCGGTTGGGTAGGCTAGGATTGGGCTTTGTTTCCTTCTTGCCTAAGATTAGGACCCACCTCGCTATAATGACTACATTGATCGAGAGGTGGCATAACAAGACCTCGTCATTTCACTTGCCTACTGGGGAGGCAACTGTCACACTAGAGGATGTGTGGCACATACTACAATTATCAATTCATGGCAAGCATGTTATATATGATCCATATGTCAGGAGAGATGCATGTCTCTCTCTTTTACACAGGCGTTCGATTGTTCTAATCAGCTCCTAGATTGATATGAGTTTTTACCAAGGTCAGGTGGAAACATTCAAATTGTTTGTTGCAACCTTGATTTGTGGTGTTGTTGCCTTAGATCGACGGGGCTGGGGTTTCAATCCTGGATGGGGATTAGTGTGGGAGGGTATGATCCAAAGGGACATGATGTATGTCTGGGGTTCAGTTCTCCTTTCCTCCTTATATCATGATATGCATGAGGCCATCTACCGAGAGGGAAAGAGCATCAGAGTAGGGATGACTCTGCTTCATATATGGGTGTACGAGCACATTGCAGTGTTGAGGTTATTGGTCATTCTTGTAGATAACCACGAGGATGAGCCTGTCATTTTCTAGTACAGGGTGCCGATGACATTGCAGCACACGGGCCCCACAGGTTTTCCATATTGGCGTCCTGTCATTGATGACATGATGGTGTTCAGATGGAGGTTGTGGCTACAACATCCACAATGGTATGACAATTAACAACTAGATTTTTCTAGACAAACTTGGTACATACATGGTTGAGAGCACATGATTATAGAGCAATACCTCCCAGACCGTGTTGCTCGGCAGTTTGGGGAGGTATAGGACATGCCACTAGATCATTATACTGCCATTTTTGCCAAGGCTCAAAGAGAGGTACAGTGGGGAGCCCCTATTGATCCCGTTGTGGTGATCAAATATTTTAAACAACTCGTCCCATAGTCGTGGGAATATGATCAGGGCCTTTCAGATGCAGGGACTACCCCAGTGTACGATGCATGGTTTAGGCCACCTACACACCTGAAAGATCCAATAGGGGCATATCCCAGAGGCAAAGGCCAAGATGGTGACCAAGACGAAGGAAGGGATGGTAGCTAAGGCTGGGGATAGGATTAGGACAGGGTCCAGGTGCCAAGTGATGGGCACCAACAACATCCAGATCAGGCACATGTTCCAGGGCGGCAGGGTGGGCATGATGGACAGGTTCTGAGGGCACCATCGCTTCCTCCACCTCTACAACAACCAAATCCATGAGATGGGAAGATTGCAACCCTTAGAGCTAAGATGGATCAACTATAGGTTGAGTAGGATTAGCTGCAACAATAGTTAGAGGACATGACTGCACAAAGAGATTAGGAGGTCTAGTTGTGATAGGAACTGGACATACAACTAGCCCAGGAGATTGGGCAGAGACAATAGTTGGAGGCAGTGACAGCTACGTCATAGGGTTGGACTGTATCTGCTCAACTATATAGAGAGACAGTTATCGAGGCTGCATATTACTGCTTGCACTATCATCGCGATGTTCCTCAAGGGATGTGACAACCTAATTTCTCACAGCAAAGCAGATCATCACCTAGAGCCGAGGATTAGCCATCAGTTAGGGGTGAGACGAGTAGACACCAGGGCTAGCCTACTTATGTAGACACTTTTTGATTGTTTACCTAATTCATTTATACAAATATACATTCATGGGCTCCTTTTTGATAGCCTCGTGGATATTATATTTTTGATTGATATACAAACATTGATTTCAATATTGTATCATGACAGTCACCATTTTTTGATATATATATGAGATGATCCATATTCGATATGTGATGTGCTCCTAATTTCATGCTTATGAATGTATGGATGCATTTGATATGTTGTGATGTGATACGATATGCTTATGTATGGATGCACATTCTTTATTTATGCAATATGTGATGATTGTATATGATGCTATGTAATGTAATGGATGCATGCACTTCTTTTTTAGTATCTTTTTTAGGATATGTTATGGGAGGGATGCTATGATATGCAGATGTTATGCTTATGCAAGTGATATGGATGCATTTATTTTTGTGTAATTTTTTATGCAATTGATGAGATGATAATGTATGCATATGGATGTTATGTATGGATAATGATATGTATGCTTATGCAAATGTTCATTTATGCTATGATAATGCAACAATTTAAGATGCTTAGAATAACAAATATATATTGTTCATCCACAACTTAAATGATAATGATGTTGCAGTGAAATATGTTTTTTTGTATTATGATATACTGTGATGATGCAAGATGTGTGTATGTTGATGCCTTGTGCATGCAGGATGGATGTATGCTGATGTTTTTTGTTTACTGTCATGATACCATGTTAGCGCAGAGAGAAGATAGAAGAAATAAGATGAGTGATTTGACCATTGATTTTGATGAAAAATTACAAGTAGTCTATGATCCATCGAGACGTTATTAGAGATGGTGATGAGAGAAAAATGATGATTTTCTCATATCTTGGGATTGGGATGTTTTGTCATTCCTTATTTTTGATATAACACATAGACACAATGCATCAAGGATTAATAACCAAGATGGTGTTCTATCTAGTGTAATGAAATTTGACTCTACAAATAGATAGGATAATTCTTTATTCACATCTTGACATACAGAAACCTCATCGGAATGTAGTTTAGTAGTTCAAAATATCTTGGAACAAAGCATACACAATAGTCAACAATCTACTCCAAACAATCTCCCTACACACAACTAAGCAAGTATGTGCCAAGATTATTTTACAAGAATATCCACAAGCACAACAAACAAACACTGATACATTTGACTCCAAATTCTGACGAAAGTTCATCAGAATTTTGACAAACTTTCGTTGGAATTATTTTGTTATCTAAATGTTTTGGGTTTTTTCGATATTTGAATGTTTTGGGTTTTCTGAGTTTTCAACCAAGAACCTAACCTAAAATGCCTATCCTAGGGGCCTTGGGGGCTAATCAAAGATGATCCTTGCCTACGTTATATACGTAGAGTCCACATAGTTCGATTGACTTGACTTATTTGAAGATGAGATATGAACACTTGATGGATTGCTCGTTTATTATGATGGATTCCTAAAGGATTGACCTAGGGTGTCTCGAGGGCACATCAATGATGGCCTGCCTACATTCAAGCTCAAAGACTTGTAGTTTGATAAGGTACTATTTTTGGATTTTTGATGTTCAACCTTTTTAGGGATTTTGATGTTTTTTGGATGTTTTGGATTTTGACCTTATAATTTTCTGAATGTTTTTGGATTTTAGCTGTACATGAATTTGAATGTTTTTGGATTTTTTGATGAACCTTTTGAGAATATATTTGGGATTTATTATTATTATTTTCAATAAACTTAAGATATACAAGAACTTGATCTAATCCATAACGAATTGCCTCCAGTGTCTATGTGATAGACTAGCTCAATATAGGCAGGACAAGCTGACCTTTGGAACATGCCAAGTAGTACTAAAGGGGATAGGATACTTCACAATATCAAGCTATGATAAGGATGCAAATGGGCGATGGAATAAATAGGATGAATGATGCAATGAATGGATGTGATGGATGGAATGATAGGATAAAGAGCCATGGATAAATGAAGGTGCTTTATTTACACAAGGCACCTGTTTGCCAGGTTTTCACCAAGGTACTTGCCCAAAGTGCCACCGAAGTGGTTTTCACTAGAGGACAATTGTTTTTCTTTACTTTTTTCAATCGTTTTTCTCATTCTTTTGGATTTTGATCATTTTTTTATTTTTTTGTATTTTAAGATTTTAACCCTTCAAATCTAGGCATAATTTTTTTTAAGATGTAGGCTATTGGCCGGTTCCTGCAAGGGTTCACCTTTAGGTGTTGACAATTGATATGCTCCTGATCCATAGCTTGTTGTGATGACAAAGGGACCCAACCAGTTAGGCTCAAACTTTCCTTTACTATCCTGATCTAGAAGATTCTTTTGATTCTACTTTAGGACAAGATCCCCTACTTGGAAAGAATAACACTTGATCTTTTCATTATAGCTCTATTTTAATCAATTTTGATATACTTGCAAGTGATTAAGAAAGTCAAGATGATGCTCATCCAAAATTTCTAACTCATTTAGCCGAGATACTTTATACTCTTCATCAATGATTAGATTCTATAGTGACACTCGCAGCGATGGAAGCTTGACCTCAATAGGTAGGATGACTTATGATCCGTAGATCAAGGGGAACAAGGTTGCATTTGTATTCATGTGGATACTGGTTCGATAGGCCCATAGAGCGGGATTCAACTGCAGATGCCAGTCATGGCCAACTTCGTTGATTATTTTCTTTAGGATCTTTATAATGCTCTTGTTTGTAGCCTCAACTTGATCGTTTCCCTAGGGGTAATATGGGGTAGAGAATTGGTGTTGGATGTTGAATCTTTGACATAGCTTTTTCACATCCTGATTCTTGAAAGGTGTTTCATTGTATGAGATAAGGGCTTGGGGAACACCATAATGGTAGATAAGATAATTCAGGATAAACTTAGCAATTTTCTTCCCCATTATGTAGGTCATAGGAATGGCTTCAACCCAATTGGTAAAGTACTCAATGGCCATTATGATGAACTTGTGGCCATTAGACGAGGTTGGGGTAATCTTTCCTATGAGGCCAAGCCCCCACTGTGAGAAAGGCCAAGGTGTGACCATTGGTTGCAACTCTTGAGCTAGAGCATGAATCAGATCTCCATGCTATTGACATTGGACATACTTTTGCACATATTGATGGGCTTCTCTTTCCATGGTTGGCTAGTAGTACCCCGTCCTCAACAGTTTCTTAGATAAAGTCATACCACTAGAA
>VDFB02215787.1:98916-147202 GCA_007258455.2 Sequoia sempervirens
CGTTGTGACATGTCAATTGCGGCTCTGCTATTGTCGTGTGCGTCGCGACGCATTTGATGCGTCACACTGTTTTTAAAAATGTTGCGGCGATCCGTACCTGTACCTGCAAAACAACAGAAAACAACAAAAAAAAACGTACGAAAAGCCGAAATAACAACGTCGGGTTCACCAATGTGATCAATAGAAAATCAGATTTTGTTAAAGGGGTTAGCACAATAACATTAAAATTCCAATGAAGTAACAAAGTACAAAGGAAGTGATGTGAAGACAAAAGGGATGAAGTTACCCTAAGTCTCCACCTTCCATGATTAACCTTTGTTACACCTCCTAGCTTGCAGATAAATAAAAATTCCCTCAGATTTATGTGAACAACTATGACAAGATGACTAAGCCCTATGCAAGTGTTGAAGGATTTGCAGAAAATAAAATGACCCTACAATGGACTAAAATGCCTATGACTGTAAATGACTATGACTGTAAAACTAATAGCATAAATTGAAACCTAAACATGAAAGACTAAGAGTGCAAGAAGTCAAGGGAGCTGAGAGAGGCAAATGAGAACAAAATTGCCCTTTTATAAAAACTGCAATTTTGAATGTGTGGCCAGGATGAAAAGATGACAAGAACCCTAAGATCAATGCTTAAGATTGAATGTTGCTGGGTGCATTAGGGTTAGGTCAAAATTAGGGCAAATGATAAGGATGAAGGGTGGAGATTGAATTATAACATAATTCAATCAATGGTCGAAATTAAATGAGAAGTCAAAAGTCAAGAATTAAATTGGATGATAAGGCTGGCACGGACAAAGAGGTGGCTGGAGAAGTTAAATAATAAAATTTATTTACTCTAGCTGACCAGTAAATAATTAAATAATCAAGATATTATTTAATTATGGAGGAATGTGACAAAGGAATTATTTTGAATTTAAATAATGATTTTAATTCAAAATTCAAGAGAATTGGCTAAATTAAATAAATCAAATTTATTTAATTTTAGTAAGAGAAACAGCTAATGAATAATTAAATAATTAAATTAAAATTATTTAATTATAGTGGAAAGTGGACAATTAAATAAATCAAATTTATTTAATTTTTAGAAGAGGGGGACTTAATTAGTGACGTAATTAAATAAATAAAATTTATTTAATTAATCAAGGAGACATAAAATGACAAAGGGAAATTAAATAAATTATCAAATTTATTTAATCAAAGGAAGACTTAGATGACAGAGAGAAATTGAATAAATTATGAAATTTATTTAATCAAAGGAAGATTTAGATAATTAATGACGTATTAGATAAATAAATAATATTTATTTATTTAATAATCAAGGAGGAACAAATGACATGAATTAATTAAATAATTATGAATTATTTAATCAATAGTCGAATGTGGACCAAGGACATAATTAGATAACTTAATTATGCTAGGACGAAGGTGGTAAAAAAAATGAAGCTTGCAGGCCTAGGTCATTTTTAGGTGTCTACACTTGGAATTGAGATTTTGAAAGGTTGTTTAAGCCTTATCTCATGTAATTAGAAAAGAAAATACTCGAAGACTTCTTTTTGCAGAATGAAAAAAAATTGAAACTGAAGAGTGCTTAGTTGATGACAATTCTCGAGGTGAGAAGATGTCTGTTGTTCCTATTTAAGGAAAAGAAGCACTTGATTAAATTCAATGAAAGGTGGATAGATTTGGATGATCAAACACATGGTCTTTTTCTCACACACTTTATTCCTCCATCCATTTGGCATGTTGTCTTTGGTCAAGGGATTCCTTCATCCATTTGGCATGTTGTGTTTGGTCAAGGGAACATTCTTCTTGATTCTCTCCATCTCCACCGTTCATCTCCCTTGTTTGAATCTGGACCGTTGATTGCTACCACATCACAAGATGCTTGGAAAAGCCTATAAATACAACCCTTTGCCATAGTATTTGGCATCCCACATTCAAGTAGAGTTATCATGCAGGAATAGCTTTGGAGCATTGGAGCATTTGGAGTCTATAGTTAGAATCATGTTTTGCTTTGAAGTTGCATATAAAATCATGTTTAGCTTTATAGTTAGCATTGTAGAATCATGTTTTGCTTTATAGTTACATTTTAAATCATGTTTTGCTTTATACTTGCATTTTAGATTATCATATCACTAATCATTTGAGCATATGCAGAATCATTTTAACTTCTTATCACAACATTTGTATCACATAGTTTAGCAACATTATCCATTCATCATAATCTCCATTATCATAACATCATAGCTTTCATCACATAGTTTCATATAGGAACTTAGTTTTCATAAATTGGCTTGCATTTTGAATAGCATCTCATTTCTCAAGTTGTCATTTTAACAACCATATTGCATATACAAAATCTGAGAGCCAATATGGTTTAATAAATCCTTGAGAATAGAGAACAATGGAACGTTTTTAAAGATTTATTTAACTGCAATTTGGAGTAGTTTATTTTATTCGAATCTTTACTATAATATGTTTCATTGGTGTTTGTGTTGATTTACTAACAATTCCCACATTTCACACACACATAAATTGGCACCCACTGTGGGGCTAGACCCCATTTTTAACAATTTTCTATTTTTTTTTAACAGATTGGACGTGATGTTTTAGCGCAACCGTGAGTTCTTTTAGCGCATACAATCAATCTTTCAGCGCATACGATTTTTTTTTTGGTGAATACGACAACTCTTTCAGTGCATCCAGGGTCTATTTCAGCGCATTTGACATTTCTTTTGATGCATCCAACAAATGTTTTAGCGCATACAGGGAGTATTTTAGCGCATTCGGTATTTCCTTTAGCACATTCATCACTTCTTTTAGCACATTCAGTAGTTCTTGTAGCACATACATGAGTTATTTTAGTGCATGGAGTATCTATTTTAGCTCTTTGGGATGATATTTTAGCACATTGAATGACTGTTTTAGCGTATCTGTTTAAATCTGTAAAATTTTAAAAATTCGAGAGCTAATTGGTGTTTTCTTCTTGTAGGTACTTTTATACGCCAGTCAAAGACAATTTTATCAAACTACTGATGATTTATGCATGGGACAGAGTTATTTAATGCTTTCTTTTGATTAAGATAAGCATCTAACTTAATTAGAAGGATAAAGAACACCATGTCTTTCGTGCTTGATGAATGGTAGGCATATGCTCTCCCCTTAACTAGGTGACCAAAAAGCCAAACCCATTCATTTTTAGTTTGTTTTATCTATAAAGGGTCTGCCTTGTGGCAAAAGGTAATCACCCAAGGGAATGACCTAGCCGATAAAATGCTAAATCCAAGTGACTTCCAACCAGGATATAAATGTGGGTACTTGAGGAAAGTTCAAGTATCATGAGGATTATTCTGACAAGAAGGGCAACAATGGTCTCTTGTCGTATGGATGATCCCCCACAAAAAAAATGCATATACTAGAACCCTTTGTTGTAGCAAGGCCAGAATCCTTATTCCATTTGTTGGCGCAACAACAGTCGTTCTGAAGCCGTCCCACATTTTTGTGACTTTTAGTAGAGATGAGAAGTATGCCATGGGAGATTTGTGGGTATTGATGTTTGGCTACCCCAAGAAGTGAGTGTCGTGGAGGGGAGCCAGTGGGGTCAAGCATCTAATCATTCACTAAAATTAGGCGCAGTTAGAGTAAAATCCAAGTGGGAATCCAGTAAATATTGTCCTACACAGCCCTAGGTTGTACATGTTTGATGTGTTTTACCAATGTGTTTTCAAACAAATTTCAAGCAAAACATCACACAATGGGAGTGAAAGCATTGATTAAAAAATCATCCATTTGAACACTTGATTCTTGCAACTTACAAGCTAGGAACTAAGAAAAATCCATTGTTCAAAAAATTACACCTTGGTAACATTTAGATTCACGGATTAAAAACAAGGCAGACTGCCAAAAACATTGAAATATTCTAGAATAGCACATTTGTCCTATGTTCCAGTTAGTTTTATAGTGCATCTGTGTAGTCTTTTAGTGCATAGACCCTCTATTTTAGCGCACGCAATCAATCTTATAGCACATCTGTGTAATTTTACGGTGCATCCATCATCTGTTTTAGCACATTTGTGCAATCTTCCAACACATTCACTCTTTGTTATAGTGCATCCATTGCATATTTTAGCACATCCAGGCAATCTTATAGCGCATCTGTGCAATTTTCTGGTGCATCCATCCTCTATTTTAGCACATTTGTCAAATCTTTTAGCGCATCTGGGTTTGTTTTAGTGCATCCACTAAATGCAAAACTGAGAGTTAAATTTATCCCCTGTTTCGCAGTTTGAACCAAAATTCAGAATCTTTTTCAATCTAGAATCATTCCTCATATACCATAGAGTCTAAACTTGTTAAAACTGGCCTCTACAAGTGGAATTCTCCAATCTAAAACTAGATCTAAACATCTTAAAGTGCCTAAATCATCAAACTTATCACGTCTTTGATTGTTAAGCCTAGTTTCATCATTAGGATTTGTCATCCTTTCATCACAAAATGAAGCTATATAATCAAATCCAACTTAGTCTCATCAATAGAATTTGTCATTCTATTAGACTTAGTTGTAATCCTTGGCACTATTCCAAACAAAGATCAAAGTTTAGTCAAAGCATAACACTTTTATGCCCGTCCAAACAAGGTTATAAAAGCATAAACTTAAGGAAAAAGAACTGGAAACCCAAAAAACCGAAACACAAAACATTGGAACTCAAAGCATCGAAACCCAAAACACCGAAACTCAAAACAATGAAACACAAATCACCATGGCAGAAGTTGAAGAGAATCCTTTCTATGGAATCCACAACAATGAAGGGGAAGAAATAACCGAGGAAGATATCCAACACACTGAACAAGATCCTAATTTCCACAATTGCTTAGAAAAGATTTTTGAAAGAAATGGGGAAAAACACCTCCTTATGCTAGCTAAACAAGGTGTCAAATTGCTTGAGGATTTTGATGTTAATTGATTGAAAGCACCTCCCAAACAACCTGAAAAAGAAACAAAACAAGTGGTTTCCCTAACTCATCAAATGAAAAACCTTCAACAACAAATTCTTGACATGCAAAGGGGAACCTCAAAACGATACTTGATCCAAGACATTTGTCCATATCCTTTTAATCAAGATATCCATATAATCCCTTTTCCCAAACATTGCAAATTCCCAAAGTATGACAAATACAATGGGAAAATGGATCCGATTGATCATGTGAGGGAATTTAGAACCATGATTCTTGAATTTGCTCGTGAAGAAACTTATTTGATGAGGTTGTTCCCAAGAAGTCTAGGTGGACAATGCCTTGAATGGTTTTTCAAACTCGCACCACCAATCAAAACCTTTGAAGAATTGGTAAACAAAATCATCACCCAATATTCTTATAACATTCAACATGACATAACAATGAAGGGCGTTTGCAACTTGAAACAGAAAAAGGGTGAATCCTTCCTTGTGTTTTTGCAAAAATGGAGAAGGTTATTCACAAGATATTCTCGTCCCATATATTCTCGTCCCGTACCTGAAAAAGAAAAGATGGAAATATTTATTGATAACCTAAATAACGAGATGAGCTATAGGTTTGAATTGCAATGTCCACACACATTCAAAAAATTGATTGAAAATGGGATTAAAATCGAAGAAGCTTTCGTCAAAAGAGGAGTCATAAAACTTTACAATGATAAAAACACATCAAACTCCTCTAACAACTACAATAGCGGTGACAAACAAAAGTTTTGGCAATGAAACAAGAATGTGGGTAACAATGATGGTGTAGTTGAAAACCAAAATGCAAAATTTGTATTCAACTTAAAAGCGGTTGCCACCAAAACTAATCAGAACAACAATCCACCCAACAACCAAAACAACAACCAAAATTTCAACCAAAGCAACAATTAAGGTAATGTTGGATCAAGAACACCATCATATCGCACATCCTCCAATCGAAGAAGGTTCACACCTTTGGGACAATCATCAAAATCAACATTAAAGGAACTTCTTGAAGCTAAAGTCATAACATTAACAGAGGCAAGAAATTGGGAGCCACAAGTTAAGCCTCCATGGTGGAATGATGCACATTTTTGTGACTTTCATCGAAACAAAGGACATAAAACCAACGACTGCATGCAATTGAAGCACTTGATACAAGACTTGATTGACAACAAGACAATATTTGTAGGACTCCAAACAAACAATGATCATGGAGCATTCAAGAACCCTCTACCCAACTATGAAAAGGGGGAGTCCTCGTTAGCAAATACCAAGGGAAAAAACATAAAATATATTTATGACACTACCATTCATTGTGTTGAGGTGGTTGAACATCAAACCAAAAACATTAAAATCAAGAACCAAAGAAACATTGCTACAACTGAAAAATCATCACCACAATATCAAAACTTCCCCACATCAAATCAACGACCTTGTGCCAATAAATTTGATCACCAACATTGCTGCAAATGACAACCAAATCAATGTCACTAAAATAAATAAAAAACAAGACAATTCACCAATTAATGCAATCACGAGAGGACAAGACAAGGTAACATTGAAAGGAGCTACCCCTTCCACGTCCAAAGCAACTACTGTTGTCCCTGCAACTCAATATAACATCATTGACCAGTTGCAAAAGATACCCACTCAAATATGCATATTAGAGCTTCTCAATATTTCACCTGCTCACAAGGAAATCTTAGAACAAGCTCTAGTTGCCACCACGGTATCGAACAATCTGGAAGTTTTCCAATTTCAAACTATGGTGGGACATTTGACTACACTGCACTACCTATCATTTTTTGAACATGATGATGTATCCATCACCCATCCACACAACGCTACTCTCCACATTAAGGTTTTAATCCATAAACACCGCGTTAAACGTGTTCTAATAGATGGAGGAGATGGCTTAAATATCTGCACTCTAAAACTTGTTTGTGCACTCGGATATTTTGAAAATGATATCGATCCTAGAAGGAAAATCACAATAAAAGCATATGATGATGAAGAAAGATCCTCCCAGGGATTAATTGTCATACCAATTCAAGTAGGATCAGTTGTCAAAGATATAGTATGCCAAGTGTTGGACAAATAATTAACATACAACATACTCTTGGGATGTTTGTGGATCCATGAGATGCAAACTGTACCATCTACATATCACCAGTGTTTGAAATTTCCTTTTAACGGACAAGAGATCACTATTGCTGCTGATTCCAACAACCCCCAATATTGCAACACACTCAGAACAACTTAGGACACTTTTGTGCCACACAGCAGGGAAGCTACAACTCTTGGTTCATCCAATTGTGAAAAACAACTAAATGCCTTGTCAAAGTGGGTGGAGAAAAAGGAACAATCAAAAGATAAAGGTATCAGTGGGTCTACTCCATCGAATCACGAAAGTCAACTCAATGCCTTATCAAAATAGGTTGAAAAGATCCAATTGAAAGATAAAGGCATGGGGGAATACTCATTTGAGCAATCCTTGTGTTTATCACAACTCTCATCTTCTCCTAAGTCATATGGACAACCATCAACATCAAGACAACAATCATCACAATCGACCACACTCTTTGATGGAAAATTTGTAAGAGCAGGCACCTTAGTGGACAAATTAGAATACAAGGAGGTTTTGAATTGGTTGTAAAAGGAAGAAGAGCAATCACAAGCATCCACTTCAAATGTACTAACAAAGTAGTATGGAAAAGGAAAGACAATCCTAGAAAAGATGGGATATGAGGCAAAAGGTCCTATTAGTAAAAGAAAAGATGGCATCATAGAACCGATACAACCCATCACAATGAATTCTAAGGACAAGAAAGGACTAGGGTACAGGGAAGAAGCAAAAGAAGAAACCAGACAACAAGTTGTCAAGAGAATCCTTCAATTGAGAAATAGTTCTGAAACAGACTCCAATGAATATGAATAGGATTCCCTCTCTGAAGAGTCATGTCACAATAATGATATTGATGTGGTACAAAAGTATACACCAACATGTATGGAGGGAAAGAGCTTGAGTTATCGACCACTTTAAATTGGATCACATAATATTGATGACTCAAGTGAAGATGATCATTTTTCTAGCGAGATAGATACTTCGAAAGAGAGTAACAACTTAGACCTCGATATTGCCATTGGACATTCTGACGACATTGCCATCATGATGCTTACCCCTTCTGACCTCAACCAATCTGACGATTGCATGCCATTAGTACACCCCAACTTGATTGACTGGGACCAATCTGAGCTGTTTGATCTACCCACCTTTTCGAATGATGATGCCATCGTTAACTTCCTCTATTCTAATAGCCCTGAAACATGTTCCATCATTGAACCTCATAACGGAACTGCAAACAAGGGGAGTGCCAAATCTTCCAGCTGCAAAATGAATATCAAAATCAAATCTAATGGTGAAAACCATTTAATGGCACTATTAGATCCATAAAAAGTAAAAACAAAGAGCGTATCTCAAGGTGAAAACCTCTCCGAGGCACCGAGAGATGGAAGATTTGACACTGTCCCTGAGCACTATCAGGGGAGATCGTCAGTGCTGATTGAACCTACACAGTCTATCAATGTTGGCACAAATGAAATAATGAAGACCCTGCATCTAGTGGCGTCTATGACAGAGGAGGAAAAACCCAGTTTCACTAAATTATTTGAAGAGAGGCCTATCAACTTTTCTTAGTCTTATGTTGACATGCCAAGCATAGATCCAAAACTCATCATGCATCATTTATCACTACCACCTAGTGTAAAACCAATAAAGCAAAAGTTGAGAAAAATGCACCCTCATATCGCCCTATTGGTAAAAGCCGAATTAAAGAAGCTACTGGACGTGAGATTTATCAGACCTATTGACTATGCCGAGTGGATATCAAATATTGTGCTAGTCTCAAAACTAGAAAAAAAGCATCAGGATATGCACAGACTTCAGGGATCTTAACAAAGCTTGCCCAAAAAATGATTTTCCTCTACCTAACATCGACATCATCGTAGACTTGACTGTTGGGCACAAAATGTTATCACTTATGGATGGATTTTCAAGGTATAATCAGATAAAGATAGCACCTGAAGATCAAGACAAAACAACCTTCACATGCACTTGGGGCACTTTATGCTGGAATGTAATGCTTTTTGGGTTGAAAAATGTTGGAGCCACATATCAGAGAGCAATGACTACCATCTTCCATGACATGATGCACACTTTGATGGAAGACTATGTAGATGATTTACTGGTAAAGTCATTCACTAGGAAGGGACATCTAGAAATTTTAGACAAGATCTTAACTAGATTGGAGAAATTCAATGTGGAGTTGAATCCCAAGAAATGTGTATTCGGCGTAACATCAACTAAGCTTTTGGGATACATTGTGTCAGCTAAAGATATTGAGGTGGATCCTGCAAAATTTAAATCCATCATGGAGATGCCTCCTAAAAAATCAGCCAACTCAGATCATTACAAGGAAGATTACAATCTATCAGGAGGTTCATCGTGCAACTAGCTGACAAAACTCACCCTTTCAACTATTTACTACACAAGAATGTCTCTTTCAAGTGGGATGGGAAATGTGAAGATACCTTCAATAAAATCAAGCAAGATCTGATGACACCAACAACACTAGTACCACCAACCGAAGGAAAGCCTTTGATACTCTACATTGCAACAACTGAGATATCTTTGGGAGCTTTATTGGAATAGGAAGATTCTGCAGGAAAGGAAAGGGCAATTTATTATATCAGCAGGACCTTGAATGGTTATGAGATCAATTACACCTTCATTGAGAAAGCTTTTTTGGTGGTAGTATTTTCTACCCAACAACTCAGACATTACATGTTGACTCACACCATCAAACTCATCGCTAAAATTGATCCATTAAAGTATCTACTCAACAAAGCTGCCCCAACAAGAAGACTAGCTAAATGGGTCATGATATTGAATGAATTTGACATCCAGTACATGGACAAAAAATCCATCAAGGTTCAAGCCATAGCAAATCAACTAGCTGAAGCACCATTGCAATACAATCATCCAATCAACATTGAATTTCCAGATGTTGATGTCCTTACAGTATCAACACAACAATGGATGTTGTATTCTAATGGCTCTTATATACAACATGGATCAGGCGCAAGAATCTTGTTTATCTCACCCAAAGGACATACCATTATGAAATCCTAAAGACTGATGTTTCCTCGCACCAACAACACAGCTGAATACAAAGCATTGATCATTGGAATCAAAGTAGCAGTCGAGTGGAAGAACACAAAGTTGCATGTCTATGGTGATTTTCAGCTAGTCATTAACCAGGTGAACGATGATTACCAAACAAAAGATGAAAAATTAATGCCATATAAAAGAATGTTTGATGACTTCAAAAAGTACTTTGTGGTGATAAAATTTGAGAAGATTCCTAGAGGCGACAACAAAGTTGTTGATGCCATGGCTACCATTGCGTCTCTCTTACATATTCCTGAGAAATGAGCCCATTATGAGTTCATGGTGGAACAACTGTTCAACCCATGCTATGACAACCCCGAGGCCCAATTCATCTACCATCTAGCCGAGGCTGACGCTTCTACCTATGGGAAAATCTACACTTATCTCAAAGACAATACTCTCCCACCTAATTTATCCCGAAACCAAAAACAAAATTTCATCTGACAAGCAGCTCGACACACCCTAACAGTCGATGTGCTTTATCAACAAGGTCTTGATGGTACTCTCCTTCGATGTCTAGAACGCAATGAAGCTGAAACCGCTTTACATGAGGTCCATGACGATATCTGTGGCACACATTCAAGTGGCCTAACTTTAGCTAAGAAACTCCTGTGTTTGGGGTATTATTGGCCAAATATGGAGGAGTCATTTCAATATGTCAAAAGGTGCACAAAATGTCAAATCCATGGAAACCTGATACATGCACTGGCACAAGAGTTGCAACCTTTCACATCAACATGGCCTTTTTGTCAGTGGGGATTGGACCTCGTAAGCAAGATTCATCCATCTTCATCCAACAAACACAAGTTTATCATCACAGCCACAAAATACTTCACAAAGTGGATTGAAGCGGTTCCCCTAACCACCATCACAGGAAATAAAATCTCATCATTCATCCTAAATTATATCATTTGTCAGTATGGAATCCCTCAATCCATTATCACGGACAACAACAAACCATTCAAAAATCAGGATGTCCAACAACTCTATGAGAGGTTCCATATACAACATCAATTTTCTACACCATACTATCCCCAAGGAAACAACCAAGCAGAGGCCTCAAACAAGACTATCCTAAAAATCTTGAAGAAAACCGTCAACGAGGTTGGACGTGATTGGCATGTTCAACTGAACCTTGCTTTATGGGCTTACAGAACTAGTATCTACACCCCAACAGGGGCAACACCATATGCCCTAGTCTATGGATTAGAGGCCATTCTACCTATTGAGGTTGAGCTACCATCACTCTGAGTGTCACTAAAGGGGATCATTTCAGATGAGGATTACAAAGTGTCTAGGTTCCATGAATTAGAACTATTGGATGAGCGTCGTCAACATGTAGTGGATCACCTAAAATCCTATCAATAGAGGATATACATAAGTTACAATCATAGAGTAAAGCCTAGAACATTTCAGGTGGGTGATTTAGTCCTGAAAGAGAACCCTCGTAACTAATAAGATCGAGAGAAGAAGGGGAAATTTGAACCCAACTGGCTAGGTCCCTTTGTCATTGTATCAGTCTTTGGTTCAAGAGCATATCGGTTGTCCACACCGGGAGGGGATTTGTTTGATGAACCCCTCAACAGCTTGCGTCTCAAAAGGTTCTACACCTGAATCATCTAGTGCATCGGAAAGAGTCCTGAAAAATACAAAAACATCAGAAAATGTCTTGAAAAATGGTTGCCTTGATGAAAACCTGACAAACAGGCGTCTTGGTAACAACAAAAAAATCAGAAAAAGATAAAAAATCGAAACAAAAAAAATACAAAAAAAGTGAAAAATCAAAAAATAAAAAAATCTAAAAATCTAAAAAAAGTGCAATAAAAACAAGTAGTGAAAACCTAGCAACATTTGCTATTTGTGATAGGTTAACTTTTCCATCTATTTGAGCATGTCAACCATTCGCTTTCGCCATCTATTTTCCTATCATCGGAAAGCCTCATGTACATATCCTGGCATTGTGGTCATGTCTCACCCTAGACTAGGGGCAAAATCCTGAACTCACTAGGGGCAATAAACTTTGAGCTTGAACCAACAGACAAACAACAGTAATACAACACAACCCAAAACAATGATCATAGTGCAACTCAACATTGAACATCAATCACACAATCATGAACGCATCAACCATCCATATCAAATAGCCAAATCAATCAAACCAAAAGCACACTTCAAATGGATGATTGTTATTTTGAATCATGGATTTAGACCTGTTGCATTAATGTTCAACCATTGAACTTTGATTGTTGTTATCATATCTCCGGAGCACCTTGATGATGTATCACACTAGAGGAGCTAGGAAGGAATATGATTTTTCTTTTTTTGTTGTTTGTGAGTTGATAATTATTACTATGCAAATTTTCATGGGATGTGCTCTACAACGTATCGCTAATGACATTTTGAATTTGCATATACACCTAAAAATGGTCATCACCTTTAATTAACTAAATACTAGCTATTCGATTAATATTTCAACTACGTATAAATAAATTTTCGATTTATTTATATTGTTCACCCTTCTCTAATTCTCCAAATCTAAAAACATATTCTTCTAAATTAATTAAATAAACAAGGTTCCCTAAAATTGTTTTATTTAATTAATCTTCACTAAATCTAATTAGGAATTAGAGCACATTTCTACAACTTTTTGTGCCACCTCACCAAGGTCACATGAAAATAAATAACTCTAATTTTTAATTAGAATTATCTTCAACTCATTTCAAAAAGCACATGGCTCATTTCCTCCCACACTTCTACTAATTTTTTAGCACATGAATTATTCTTCCCACACTTCCACTAATTTTGGAGCACATGATTTATTCCTCCCACACTTCCACCAATTTTGGAAGCACATGGTCTTCTCTTCCCACACTTGAATATTCCATCCAAATGGCATGTTTCACATTGGTCAAGAGATTCTCCCATCCAAATGGCATGTTGTCTTTGGTCAAGGGGACAACATCTTTATTCTTTTCATCTTCACCATCCATTTTTCTTATTCAAATTTGGACCGTTGATTATTGCCACCTCACTATATGCTTGGAAAAGGCTATAAATACAACCCTTGGGCCTTGTATTTTGCATCCACATTTGAAGTAAAGTTATCATACAGGTTTATCGTTGGATCTTAGAGCATTTTTGAAGTCTTATAGCTAGTTTTTACATCATGTTTTGCTTTGCATTTACATTTTATCTTTAAATCTTGCATCAAAGTTGCATTTTATGTCCCATCTTGCATCATAGTTGCATTTTAGATTAGTTCATTTTAAGTTTGCATTTGAGAATATGTAGTATCGTGCATAGAATCATATAGCTCACTACCATAGTATCCACCTCCACTTGTTCATTTATCATCAACATCATCCTTCACTCATCATAGCCTTCATCATCATTATTTGCATATAGTTTTATGTAGGGATTAGATTAGCTTGCATGTTGAATACTAATCTAGTTTCTTAAGTTTCATTCTAATAACTTTTGTGCACATAGAAACCTGAGGGCCAGAAAGGTTAAAAGAATCATTAAGAATAGAGGACAATGAGACATTCTTGAAAGATTTAGTTTGTTACAAATTAGAATAGTTTCTTTGCTTCAAATCTTTGAATATAAATTGTTTCATTAAGGTTTTTGTTGATACTAACTTTACACATTTCACACACACACAAAATGGTGCCCACCATCAAAAAAACTTTCAAAAAACCAAGTCTGAACCTATTTTGGTGCCTTTTGTCTCTATTTTGGCGCCTTTTACAATTTCCCTATTTTTCACCAAATCCGAAGGCTAATACTTTGTGTTGTTATTTTGTAGGTTTCCTAGATTCGTTGTCAAAGACATTCTTATCAAACTACTGACATATTGTAGGGGTTGGAAGTGATTTACTTGTTTCCTTTTGATTAAGATAGGAACATAGCTTAATTAAAAGGTTAAAGAGCACCATGCTTAAGTTAGGAACACAACTTAATTAATGGATTAATGAACCCCATGTCTTTCGTGCTTGATGGATGGTAGGCATATTCTCTCCCCTTAATTAGATGACCAAAAAGCTAGACCCATTCACTTTTCATGTGCGAGTGTGAGTTGAGTATATAGCATGTGTTATCTCTTTATTCATGTGGAATAAAGATTGATCAAACTATGGGTATACTTGCTTGTTTTTTTTAATATTAGAGGACTTGCCTTGTGGGAAAAAGTACTCACCCGAGGGAATGAACCAACCGGTAACACACTAAAGCCAAGCGCATTTCTAGTTGGTATATAAGTGTGGATACTGGAACAAAGGCCAGTATCACAAGGTTGGTTCTGACAAGAAGGGAAACAATGGTCTCTTGCTGCATGGATCAACCCCCACAAATGAAAAGTCCTTACTAAAACCCTTGTTGTAGTTTGGCCAAAACCTTTATCTATTCTTTGGTGAAACAATGGTCGTTGCGAAGGCATCCACATTCTTGCAATTTTTAGTAGAGATGAAAAATATGCCATGGGAGATTCATGGGTAGTGGTGCTTGGCTGCCCTGAGAAGTGAGTACCATAGAGGGGAGCCATTGGGGTCAAGCATCTAGTCATCTGTTAAGAATAAGTGCAGTTGGGGTAAAACCCGCGTGGAATCCAAATGAATACAGTCTTTCACAACCTTAGGAGTGTACATTGCTTGATGTGTCTTTATCCAAGTGTTTTCAAAACAAACAAAACATCACATGTTGAAAGTGAAAACCCTGGTTCGAAGTTGCATTTAGTGAAACAACCAAGTCTCCCATTGAAAAATCAAGAAAACCAAGCAAATTCTCAAAGAAACTTTCAAAAAACCAAGTCTAAACCTCTTTTGGCGCCTTTGTTCCCTGTTTTGGAGCCTTTTGCACATTCTATGGCACCTTTTGTCTCTGTTTTGACACCTTTTGCAGAACACAAAACAATGACCTAGGTTCATCTCTTGTCCAACAATCAGTCTCATCTTGGGAATCCTCATAAGTATTCAACCAATCCTTAGGTAAAACAGAGTTTCAACATGTATGTTACCAAATGATTTCACGAAAGATTAAAATTTAGAAACCAAAGTCTATACCTCTTATTCCAAAAGAACATAAAAAATGTCTCACAACACTCTACGAATTTAGAGAGAGGTTGACCTTCAATTTTTACAAAAGAGCTTGCAAGAACAATCCTGAATGATACATGTTTTATTATTGTAAAAATCCAAGACTTTTCCAAAGGTTTGAATACCTCATTTAGGAAGACCATTTACCGTTGGTTTCACAGTTTGAAAAATAATTTCAAAACTTTCTCAAAGTCCAAGATCATTCCTTAGATACCTTAGAATTCAAAATTGTTAAAATTGACCTCTACAAGTGGAATGTTCCAACCTAAACCAAGATCTAACATCACAAAGTACCAAAATCGTCAAATTTATCACACCTTTGATTATTAAGCCTAGTTTCATCATCAGGATTTGTCATCCTCTCATCATGAAACAAAGCTACATAGTCAAATCCAACCTAGTCTCATTAGAATTTGTCATTCTATTTGACTTAGTTGTAATCCTTGGTACTTTTTCAAAACCTAGATCAAAGTTTAGTCTAAACTATAACACTTGTATTCCCATTCAAACAAGGTTACAAAAATAAAAGATCAAGGAAAAAGAACTTGAAAATCAAAACATTGAAGATCCAAACATTGAAATTCCAACCATTGAAACTCCGATCATTAAGACTCAAAACACCGAAACTCAAAACAGTGAAACACAAAACACCATGGCGGAGGCTGAAGAGAATCCTTTTCATGGATTCAACAACACTGATGGGGAAGAAATGACCGAAGAAGATATCCAACATGTTGAACAAGACCCCAATTTCCACAAGTGTTTAGAAAATATTTTCGAAAGAAATGGGGAAAAATAACTCCTTGTGTTAGCCAAAAAAGGTGCCAAATTTCTAGATGATTTTGACGTAAATCAATTGAAAGCACCACCCAAAAAGCTTGAAAATGATCCTGAACAAGTGGTTGCTCTCACTCACCAAATGAAGAACCTTCAACAACAAATCCTTGATATGCAAAGATGGATTTCAAAACGATACTTGATCCAAGACATTTGTCCTTATCCATTTGATCAAAGTATTCACATGATACCCTTTCCCAAACATTGCGAATTCCCAAAGTACAATAAATTCAATGGCAAAACTGATTCGATAGACCATGTGAGAGAGTTTAGGACCATGAGTCTTGAATTTTCATATGAGGAAACATATTTGATGAGATTATTCCCAAGAAGCTTAGGTGGATATTGTCTTGAATGATTCTCCAAACTCACCCCACCAATCAAGAACTTTGAGGAATTAGTCAACAAGTTCATCACCCAATATTCTTAAAACATCCAACATGACATTACTATGAAAGATCTTTGTAACTTAAAACAAAAGAAGGGTGAATCGTTCCTTGTATTCTTGCAAAAATGGAGAAGGTTATTTGCAAGATACTCTCGTCCTGTACCAGAAAAGGAAAAGATAGCAATCTTTATTGACAACCTTAATGATGAGATGAGTTATAGATTGGTATTACAATGTCCCCCAACCTTTGAAAAATTGATTGAGAATGGGATCAAAATCGAGGATGCCTTAGTCAAGAGATGAGTCATCAAGATATACAATGAAAACAACTCATCAAACTCCAACAATTACAATAGTGGCGACAAACCCAAATTTTCGAAATGAAACAAGAACGTTGGAAACAATGATGGTATAGTCGAAGGTCAAAATGCAAAACCTGTATTCAACCTAATTGTAGCCGCCACCAAAACTAATCAAAATAACAATCCCCCCAACAACCAAGGCAACAACCAAAGCAACAACCAAAGCAACAACCAAGGCAACAACCAAGGAAACAATCAAGGTAACAACCAAGGCAACCACCAAAACGTCAACCAAAGCAACAATCAGGGTAATGCTGGATCTAGGACACCATCATATCGAGCATCCTCAAATTGAAGGAGGTTCACACCTTTTGGGAAATCACCAGAATCAGCATTAAAAGAACTTCTTGAAGCTAAGGTCATAACTCTACCAGAAGCAAGAAATTGGGAACCAAAAGTTAAACCCCCATGGTGGAATGAGGCCCATTTCTGTGAGTTTCACCACAACAAAGGACATAAAACCAACGATTGCATGCAATTGAAACACTTGATACGAGACTTAATTGACAACAAGACGATATTTGTAGCAGGACTCCAAACAAACAATGACCATGGGGGCTTAAAAAACCCTCTACCAAACTATGAGAAAGGAGAGTCTTCATCATCAAACAACAAGGGAAAGAACATAAACTATGTCTATGACACCACCATTCTGCATATTGAGGTGATTGATGATCCAACCCATGACAAATCAGATCCTCTTGTCAATGATAACCTAACAAACGATGACACCATTGGACATGAACAAAACATCATTGCAATTGAAAATCATCACCATAATGTTGAGACTACCTCACATTAAATCAGTGTTATCAAAATTAGAGAATAACATGACAATACACTTGCCAATGCAATCACATGAGGACAAGCCAAAGTAACATTGAAAGGAGCTACCCCTTCCACGTCCAAATCAATTGCTATTCCTGCAACTTTGTATAACATAGTGGATCAATTGCAGAAGATACCCGCACAAATATCCATATTAGAACTTCTCAAGATTTCACCTGCTCACAAGGAAATTTTGGAACAAGCTGTAGTTTCCACCATGATACCAAACAATTTAGAGGTTTTCCAATTCCAGACTATGGTGGGACATTTGACTGCACCACACTGCTTATCCTTTTTATGACCACAATGATGTATCTATCAATCATCCCCACAACATTTCCCTACACATTGAGGTCCTAATCCACAAGCACCACATTAAACATGTTCTAATAGATGGAGGAGCCAACCTGAATATCTGTACTTTGAAACTTGTCTGTGCACTGGGCTATTCAGAAATTTCCGTTGATCCTAGAAGGAAAATCACAATAAAATCATATGATGACGAGGAGAGATCTTCACAAGGATTGATAGTGCTACCTATTCAAGTGGGACCAGTTGTTAGAGATATAGTATGCCAAGTGTTAGACAAAGAGTTAACCTACAACATACTCTTGGGAAAACCTTGGATTCATGACATGCAAGCAGTACCATCCACATATCACTAGTGTTTGAAGTTCCCGTTCAATGGGCAGGAAATCACTATTGCGAATGACTCAAATAACCCTCAATATTGTAACACCCTCAAGACTACCCAAGATGATTTTGTACCACACAATAGGGAAGCCTCAACTCAGGGTTTATCAAATGATGGGAAACAAATTAAATGCCTTGTCAAAGTGGGTTGAGAAAAATGACCAATCAAAGGATAAGGATATCGGTGATGCCAATCCTCCAAGTAAAGAAAATACATCAAATCCTACGCTACAAAATCAGGAAATTCAACTTGAATCCTTATCAAAACAAGTCACCAAGATCCAATTGAAAGACAAAGGCATGGGGGAATACTCATTTCAGCAATCGTTATGTTTATCGCAACTTTCATCTTCTCCAAAGTCATATGGACAACCATCAACATCAAGGCAACAATCATCACAACCCACCACACTATTTGATGGAACCTTTGTAAGAGTAGGCATATTAGTGGATGAGTCAAATGACAAGGAGGTTTTAAATTGGTTGTACAAAGATGAAGAATCATCACAAGCATCCACTTCAAGTGTACAGACAGAGTAGTATGGAAACGAAAAGACAATCATGGAAAAGATGGGATACGAGGGAAAAGGTCCTATCGGTAAAAGGAAGAAAGGCATCGTAGACCCAATACAACCTGTCACAATGCAAGCTAAAGATAAAATAGGATTGGGGTATAGAGAAGAATCCAAAGAAGAAACTAGACAACAAGTTGTTGAAAGAATTCTACAACTACAAGCTAGTGACGCTCATGAGACTAATTCAAATGAGTATGAGTGGGATTCGTTATTTGAAGAGTCTTTTCATGATAAGGAAATTGATGTAGTCCACAATTATACACCCATACATGAGGAGGGTCAAAGTTCATGTCATAAACCGCTTGAAATAGGATCACTACACATTGATGATTCCAGCGAAGATGATCAGACTCAGAGTGAAACAAATAATTCAGAGAGTCACCTTATAGACATTGATTTCGCTATTGGAAAATCCGAAGACATTAACATTGGGACTCTTATTACATCTGAATTTAGCCAAGCCAATGACTCCTTACCCTTGGTACATCCTAAACTAATAGATTGGGATCAAACTGAGCTATCTGATATCCCCCTCTTTTCAAATGACGAAGCCATTGTCAACTTCCTCTGTTCTACCAATCCTGAAACAAATTCCACCATTGAACATTGTAACGAAGCTTCCAACCAGGAGAGTGTCAAATTTTCTAGTTGCAAAATGAATAAAATAAGGAATATTTTTGATGGTGAAAACCATTCAATGGCAGTACCAGATATAGAAAAAGTAAAAACAAAGAGCGTATCCAACAGTGAAAGCCTCTCTGAGGTGCTGAAGGATGGAAGATTTGACACACTCCCTGAACACTTCTAGGAATGATCTAAAGTATTGGTTGAACCCACCCAGTCTATCAATATTGGCAATGAAGAAACAGTGAAGGTTGTACATCTGGAAAAATCTTTGACAAATTAAGAAAAACCAAACTTCATCAAATTCTTCACAGAAAGGAAAATCAATTTTGCTTGGTCTTATGCTGATATGCCAGGGATTGATCCAAAACTCATCATGCACCACTTGTCGCTACCAGCAGGAGTAAAACCGGTCAAACAAACATTAAGGAAAAATGCATCCCCACATTGCCATATTGGTCAAAGTCGAACTGAAGAAATTATTAGATGCGGGATTTATCAGACCTATTGACTATGCAGAGTGGATTTCTAACATCGTACCTATTTCCAAGCTGGATAAAAGCATCAAAATCTGCAGACTTCAGAGATCTCAATAAATCTTGTCTAAAAGATGAGTTTCCCCTGCCTAATATTGATATCATTATGGACTTGACTGTTGGACATAAAATGCTCTCGCTTATGGATGGCTTTTCAGGGTATAATCAAATCAAAATTTCTCCTAAAGATCAAGATAAAATTGCCTCCACATGTCCTTGGGGCACTTTCTGCTAGAACGTCATGCCCTTCGGGTTGAAAAATGTTGGAGCCACATATTAGAGAGTAATGACCACCATATTTCATGACATGATGCACACTTTTATGGAAGACTATGTAGATGATTTGTTGGCAAAATCCCACACCAGAGAAGGACACCTGAAGATCTTAGATAAAATCTTCACCATACTTGAGAAGTTCAATGTGAGACTAAATCCCAAGAAATGTGTATTTGGTGTAACATCAACTAAATTTTTGGGGTATATTGTGTTGCCTAAAGGCATTCAGGTGGAACCTACAAAGGTTAAAGCTATCATGGAGATTCCTCCTCCTAAAAATATTAGCTAGCTCAGATCCTTGCAAGGAAGATTCCAATCTATCAGGAGGTTTATTGCACAACTGGTTGACAAAACGCACCCCTTCAACCACTTGCTCCACAAAAATGTATCTTTTCGATGGGATGAGAAATGTGAAGGAGCCTTCAATCAATTGAAACAATAACTGGTGAGTCCACCTGTCTTGATACCACCAGCAAAAGGAAATCCATTTTTATTGTACATAGCAACAACTTGAATATCATTGGGAGCCTTGTTAGCACAAGATGATTCATCAGGAAAAGAAAGGGCAATATATTACATCAACAGAACCTTAAATGGCTATGAGATCAATTACACCTTCATTGAAAAATCTTGTCTAGAAGTAGTGTTTGCTACCCAACAATTGTGACATTATATGCTAACTCATACCATCAAATTGATAGCCAAGATAGATTCACTGAAATACCTTCTAAGCAAAGCTAATCTGACGGGAAGACTAGCCAAGTGGGTCATGATGCTGAGTAAATTTGACATCCAATATGTTGGTAGGAAGGCAATCAAAGGACAAGCAATTGTAGACCAGTTAGTTGAAGCACCATTACAAGACAATCATCCCATGAACATTGAGTTTCCAGATGTTGATGTCCTAACAATATCCACACAACAATGGGTCTATACTTTGATGGTTCTTATACACAACATGGATCAGGAGCCAAAATTTTGTTTATCTCGCCACAAGGACACACCATTCCTAAGTCCTATAGACTGATGTTCCCTTGCACCAACAACATAGCCGAATATGAATCCTTGATCATTGGAATCAAAATAGCAGTTGAGTGGAAGATCACAGAGTTACATGTATATGGGGATTCACAACTAGTCATTAATCAGGTAAATGATGACGATCAAACAAAGGATGACAAGTTGATGCCCTACAAAATAATGGTTGATGACTTCAAAAAGTACTTAGTGGAAATAAGATTTGAGCATATTCCTCGAAGTGACAACAAAGTTGTTGATGCCATGGAAACCATTGCTTGTCTCTTGCAGATTCTAGAGAAACAAGCCCGTTACAAGTTCATGGTGGAACAGCTGTTCAACCCATCTTATGACAACACTGAGTCCCAAGTTATCTACCATCTAACTGAGGTTGACACTTCCCTTTATGGGAAAATTTATATGTACCTAAAAGATAACACCCTCCCTCCTAACATATCTTGTAATAAAAAATGAAACTTTATTCGCCAAACCACCTGACACACTCTTATCACGGATGTCCTTTATCGACGAGGTCTTAACATAACTCTCCTCTGATGTCTGGAACATGATGAGTCTGAAATGGAATTATGGGAATTACATGAAGGTGTTTGTGGCACTCATTCGAGTGGTTTAACCCTAGCTAATAAACTCTTCCGTCTGGGATATTACTAGCCGACTATGGAGAAGGATACTTTTCAATTTGTCAAGAAATGCCAAAAGTGCTAGATTCATGGCAATCTCATCCACGCACCAGCACATGAACTTCACCATTTTACATCAACATGGCCCTTTTGTTAGTGGGGATTGAACCTCATAGGGAAGATTCATCCATCTTCTTCCAATGGACACAAGTTCATTATTATAGCTACTGAGTATTTCATGAAATGGATTGAAGTTGTCCCTCTAACTTCTATCACAGGAAAATAAATCTCGTCCTTCATCCTAAACTATATCATCTGTAAATATGGTATTCCTCAGTCCATCATCACTGACAATGGATGACCTTTCAAAAATCAAGACGTTGAAGAACTTTGTGATAAATTTCATATCCAACATCGGTTTTCTACACCCTATTATCCTCAAGGAAATGGCCAAGCATAGGCCTTTAACAAGACTATCCTGAAAATATTAAAGAAAACCATCAACAATGTTGGACGTGACTGGCATGTGCAATTGAACCCTACTCTATGGGCTTACAAAACTAGTATCTATATCCCGATGGGAGCTACACCTTATGCTCTTGTCTATGGATCAAAAGCCATTCTACCTATTGAGGTTGAACTGCTATCAATCCGGGTATCACTAAAAGGGATCATTTCAAATGAGAATCACAAAGTGTCTAGGTTACAAGAATTGGAACTCTTGGATGAGCATTGTCAGCATGCAGTGGATCACCTGAAAGTATATCAACAAAGGATATCCAAAAGCTACAACCATAGAGTCAAGCCTAGGACATTTCAGGTTGGTGATTTAGTCTTGAAAGAGAACCCCTGAAATCAACAAGATTGAGAAAAGAAGGGGAAATTTGAACCAAATTGGCTAGGTCCCTTTGTCATTGTGTCAGCCTTCAAATCAGGAGCATATCAGTTGTCCACACTAGAATGGGATTTGTTTGATGAACCCCTCAATAGCCTACATCTTAAGAAGTTATACACTTGAATCATCCAAGTGCATTGGGAAAAAGGTCCTAAAAAATACCAAAACAATCAAAAAATGTCTTAAAAAAATGGTTGCCTTGATGAAAACCTGGCAAATAGATGTCTTGGTAACAACAACACAAAAATCAAGAAAAGAGAAAAATACAAAAAAAGTGAAAAATAAAAAAGATCAAAAAGATCATAAAATCTGAAAAAGTGCAATAAAAATAAGTAGTGAAAACCTGGCAATAGGCGCTATTTGTGATAGGTTAGATTTTCCATCTATTTGAGCATGTCGATTGTTCGCTTTCACCATTTGCTTTCGCCATCCATCTGCCTATCCTTTGAAAGCACCATGTACATATTCTGGCATAGCGGTTGTGTATCACCCTAGACTGGGGGAAAAATCCTGAACTCACTGGGGCAAAGAAACTTTGAGCTTGAACCAATAGACAAGCAACAGTAAGACAAATGCAACCAAAAAAATGATTAAAGCGCAACTCGACATTGAACATCAAGCACCATCAGAAATACACGAATACATCAACCAAAAATCCAAATCAATCAAACCAAAACAAACTTCACATGGATGATGTTCCTTTTGAATCAAGGGTTTATCACGTCAAACACAAATGTTCAATTGTTGTACTTTGATTTTTTTTATCATATCTCTGGAGCCCCTCCATGATGTATCGAACTAGAGGAGCCAAGAAGGAGTATGATTTTTCTTTGTCTGCTATTTGTGATTTGATCATTATTACTGTGCAAATTATCGCGGGACGTGCTCTACAAAGTATCACTGATGATATTTTGAATTTGCATAGGAAAACGGTTAACTCTTGTTTGTTTACACAAGCGATACTTAGGTCATCTAGGTTTGATTATACTTATATGCTTGTGTTAACTTGCACTATCAAACATCATGGTATAAATATACCATTGATGCTTGTACTCACTTTCAACATTTTAAAGGCCCAATGATGGTAAAAAGCATGACAAATCGGCTATTACAAATGACAACTTTTGAATATGAGATCCGCATGGTTAGAGTAGATTGCATCCATGTTAGTTTTCATTTGTATCTATGGGATTTCCAAAGCTATAACAAGTGCACAAAGAATGTTATCTCTCTTATCAATGGATTGAGTACACTTGACATTAAACAAAAACACATCATTTTCATATAGTTGCACATCAGTTGCATCACCATTTGCATACATTAGAAAGCATTCTCATGACATATAGGCATTATCGTGCATCATTCATCCATCCATGCATCGCATCATAATGTTTGCATCAGAAAACACAAAAAGAAGTGCATTGCATCTCACTTGCATAATCACAATCATCTCATTCATTATTAATGGATTAAGAAATTGTTTCGTTAAGAAGATTGAAAGACATATCCAACAAAGTAAGATTTCCAAGAAGAAAAAGCTACTAAAAAACATGATTGATTAACAAGGATATAATGCCCTTGTTATGAACATCTAAAACCAGTAGTGAAGATGAATTTATTATTACTTAAATCCAAGACTGATAAAGGACTAATTGGATATAAACATCACATGTCATTTGTATAATCACATCCATCTCACATAGCATAAAATATCATCCATAAAAGCAGATCAAATCGTCAACCATGCATTATCATATCATAATTGCATACATCCCAAAAATAAATCATCACATAAGAATCATCATTGCATAATCATCATAATCATCATGATCATCATCATATAACCATCATATACACATAAATCATCATCATTTCATACATCATACATTCATTAATTGCATCATTTATTTGCATTAGAAAAGAACAAAAACATTAAATGCATCACATTCCATTAGCATAATAGGATTCATCACATGTATCATATAGGCATCATTCATAAAAACATCCTAGAATCATAACACATCAGTTGCATCATCATTTGCATCCATAACATATCATATCATCATCATATAGAACATCACATTGCATCATAACAGAGAAATAAAAATGCATCCATCAATAATTCTACATAATCATCAATAGACATTAACTGCATCCACCACATTGCATATCATCATCATAACATAGAAATTAAATGCATCATATACATCTATCATCATATCAACATATAGATCATAATCATCGCCACATATCATATAACCTCAAAAATCATAATGTCAAAGTGTACAAGGATATCCAAAGATATAAAGAGATACATTAATATCAAAACTAGCAGTGTATCATAATGTCTCAAATCAAGAGGTACACCATCAATGTCTCAACTGAATCAGTGTACATCATCAAGTCTTAGTGCATTAATCAATCCTATACTAGGGCATATCAATCAATCAAAGAAGTCAAACCATATCACCCAATCAAATTTGAATCTTCCTGCACCGGATGCGAAAATCCTCTTATGATCATAACATATCATAAAACAACAATCTTATCAATCAATCAACATCAATCAACCTATCAATCAATCAAATCAACCTCGCCTATCATGAGGTTCATCAATCAATCGATTCAACCTTGCCTATCATGAGGTTCATCAATCAATGCATCTTGCCTATCATAAGGTTCATCAATCAATTCACCTCGCCTATCATAAGGTTCATCAATCAATTCAACCTCGCCTATCATGAGGTTCAACAATCAATTCAACCTCGCCTATCATGAGCTTCATCAATCAATCCAACCTCGCCTATCATGAGGTTCATCAATCGATCTAACCTTGCCTATCATGAGGTTCATCAATCAATCTAACCTTCCCTATCATGAGGTTCATCAATCAATGCACCTCGCCTATCACGAGGTCAATCATCAATCTATCATTTATCCTCACCTATCATGAGGTCAATCATCAATCTATCATTGATCCTCGCCTATCATGAGTTCAATCATCAAACTATCATTAATCCTCGCTTATCATGAGGTCAATCATCAATATATCATTGATCCTCACCTATCATGAGGACAATCATCATCATCCTATCATTGACCATCACCTATCATGAGGTCAATCATCATCATCCTATCATTGATCCTCACCTATCATGAGGTCAATCATAAACTATCACATCAACATGATCAAATCAATCGGCTGAATGTGATCATCAAACATCAAACACAAGGAGGCAACATAAGGGATCAATTAATTAATCTGGTAGGCTCAATCTTCTTTTTCGAGAGATAAATCGTATCTGACGTCAAATTATCATTGGTTTAACGTTGGATCGTCATACAATCGTTGAATCCTCCACAGAACATCAAAATTTAAAACTTCATTGATTTATCTCTCGAGGGGGCATATATCCGTCAATACCTGAAAATCAACATCTGGGGCATCAAAAACTTTTATGAGCATCGGTATCAAATTTTTCTTTGAAGCAACGTGTAAACACAATACTTCAAAGAGGGGAAAAATGTATACACTTAAAAATGGTCATCACCTTTAATTAATTAAATACTAGCTATTTGACTAATATTTTAACTACGTATAAATAAATTCTTAATTTATTTATATTGTTCACCCTTCTCTAATTCTCCAAATCTAAAAAGCATATTCTTCTAAATTAATTAAATAAAAAAGGTCCCTAAACTTGTTTTATTTAATTAATCTTCACTAAATCCAATTAGGAATTAGAGCACATTTCTACAAATTTTTGTGCCACCTCACCAAGGTCACATGAAAATAAATAACCCTATTTTTTAATTAGAATTATCTTCAACTCATTTCAAAAAGCACATGGCTCATTTCCTCCCACACTTCTACTAATTTTTTAGCACATGAATTATTCTTCCCACACTTCCACTAATTTTGGAGCACATGACTTATTCCTCCCACACTTCCACCAATTTTGGAAGCACATGGTCTTCTCTTCCCATGCTTGAATCTTCCATCCAAATGGCATGTTTCCCATTGGTCAAGAGATTCTCCCATCCAAATGGCATGTTGTCTTTGGTCAAGGGGACAACATCTTGATTCTCTTCATCTTCACCATCCATTTTTCTTATTCAAATATGGACCGTTGATTATTTCCACCTCACCATATGCTTGGAAAAGGCTATAAATACAACCCTTGGGCCTTGTATTTTGCATCCACATTTGAAGTAAATTTATCATACAGGTTTGTCGTTGGATCTTGAAGCATTCTTGGAGTCTTATAGCTAATTTTTACATCATGTTTTGCTTTGCATTTACATTTTAGCTTTAAATATTGCATCATAGTTGCATTTTATTTCCCATCTTGCATCATAGTTGCATTTTATTTCCCATCTTGCATCATAGTTGCATTTTAGATTAGTTCATTTTAAGTTTGCATTTGAGCATATGTAGTATAATTCATAGAATCATATAGATCACTACAATAGTATCCACCTCCACTTGTTCATTTATCATCAACATCATCCTTCACTCATCATAGCCTTCATCATCATTGTTTGCATATAGTTTCATGTAGGCATTAGATTATCTTGCATGTTGAATACTAATCTTGTTTCTAAAGTTCCATTCTAATAACCTTTGTGCACATAGAAATATGAGGGCCAAAAAGGTTAAAATAATCATTAATAATAGAGGACAATGAGACGTTCTTGAAAGATTTAGTTTGTTGCAAATTAGAATAGTTTCTTTGCTTTAAATCTTTGAATATAAATCGTTTCATTAAGGTTTGTGTTGATACTAACTTTACACATTTCACACACACACATATAGGAAAATGGTCAACTCTTGTCTGTTTATGCAAGCAATACTTAGGTCATCTTGGTTTAATTATACTTAGATGCTTGTGTTAACTTGCAATATCAAAAATCATGGAAGTAGTACTCAGCTCATCATGGTCTAAATATACCATCAATGTTTGTACTCACTTTCAACATTTTAAAGGCTCAATGATGATAAAAAACATGACAAATTGTCACGTCCCCTATTTTTATTGTTCGTATTGTACAATGTTTAATTAAAATAATTGTGGTGAAGTAAAAGTGCAATGATACAAAACAAATTAATTATATTTTAATTAGAGAATTCATTTTCCAATTAATTGTTAAATACTTGTTATTTAGAATAATAAATTTAATTACAATTAATTGAAAATACCTTCTTATTTAGGAAAATTATTTATTTTACGAATAAGTAATATTTCGTTATTGTTTATTTGAAAATAAACATACAAATTGTAAATTAAAATGGCTTATCTATTATATTTCTGATGATAAATACTTCGTTGGTAATTAAAATAGGAATTTGTTATTAGTATTTATCGAGATAAATATTGTGCATAAAATAAGCTTTAATTTTGATTTCAAGATTAGGTATTTGGAAGTTAGGGGAGAAATATTTAAAAAGGAAGGAAATGATAACAGAAACACAATATTCATGAATTCTTGATCTTTAATTTTCTGCAAGAACAATAACGGAAATAAAAAGAATGAGTGTTAGGTAGAGTTTTCTGGAGCATAGTAAAATAAAATAGTGTCAAGAAGGAAAGAGGAGAGTGCAGAAAAGTTAGTAGAAGAAGAGGAAAAGAAATCTTCAAAAGTGTGCCCCGGAAAGATCAATCACAGGAAAGGTGAAGGCAAGAAGAGGATAGCCAGTTGAAGCATTTTCCAGGTTTATTTTTAAATCCTCTTTTCCAATGTATTTGAAATTCAATTGTGAAAATTGATAAACTCCTGTAGAAAGGTTTACTTCTCTTTGCATGTTCTATTCAATGATTCGGTTTAGTGGCTGTACAAATCTACCTTGCCCTGATAAATACATTCTCTTAAAAGTTATTTAAGCCTTCTCGAAAAACCCTTGGGGCGTACCCCTGCATTAAGGCTGGTATTGCGTTGAGGAACTAAATCCGCATTCATTCTAATCCTTTTTAACTCGTTATACCTTTCATTTTGTTTGGATGTAATATCAATGACCAATATACTAGCCATGCACCCAAACCACCTTGGCCGCACCTACTATTTTGGCACTGTGGGTGGATACCGTTTGTGAATCTTAAACTTTGCTTTCCCTTGAACTCATATTGGGGTTCGATTCAATGATATTTTTGCAAGGGTTTCTTTATAGTGTAAAATATTAAAGATTTATAATATAGAACATACAAATCAAACTCCCCATCACCCATCATCTGCTCTTTGGGCTTTAAGTCGTTGGATGGCTGGGCAGCAATTCTTACTCTTACACAGGAATACCTGATAACTTGATCTTTGTTTTGGAACAAATTTATTATTACTTCCTCGTCAACCAGCCTGAAGATTATCTATTTATTTTCTTCCCCTTGCTTGAAACAATAAAGGAAACAATAATTTTCATTATCTAACAGGGAGATTAAGCCCTTGCTGGACATTCACGAATTACTCAATTCATCCCTCATCGCTTATCACCTGACTGTTTCACTCCAACATTGATGTTTACACTGTTGAATATTATTTATTAATGTGAATTAAAATTATGAATGCTTGCTCTTCGCCTCATTCCCAAGCCGAGTATAATGTGTAATATTCTATGCATTGAGCATTGGTTACAATCCTGCAATCAAAGTCCTATTTGTTTGTTAACTGCCATCCACTCCTCGCTTGTCGTTCAGTGGGTATTATATAGTTGGGTATGTCAGCAAGTTGGGGTAATTCTTTTTATCTTTTCTGGAATACCATGAAGTGATATGTACTTCTTTTATCTCACCTTTTTAAATATGAAGGAATAACATTACCGGAGGCAGTGAGTTATTGTGGAGAAAGCCTTTAAAGCCCCCGTCCAGCCGTATCCCATGGGGATGGTTGCCAGTGGAGGCAACCGCCCCTCCACAGGCCGTGACTTGTGGAGTGGGCGCTGCCCCCACAGGCAACGCACCCCATATGGGGCCAAACTCTTAAACTCTTTTTCCTCCTTTGAAATGTCTCTACTATTTTTGTTAGCACTACTTTGATTAACATTGAAACTTCCAAATGAATATATATGCCAAATACTAGATGAAGTAATGAAGGAAAGGGTAAGATCATTTTTTTTTAGCATTTATAGTTTCTCGTATGAATTCCTTGATTCTTTCTAGAATGAACATGCAACAAATATGTATGAAGTTTTAGTTTATTTATAGTAAGAATATTATTTCAAATTAATGAATAGAGATGTTTCAAATCCAGCATTAAAGTATCTAACATATAACCTAGAGAGACCTTACTATGTTAATCCCCGACTCCTTACTATAAAGTTATTGTAACTCCTTGATCAAATGAAGAAATTAACTTGATAGGCTTAACACAAAAACTAGGGATTGGAGATCTCCCCATGGTTAGTTTTCTTGTTTACTAATAGCATGATTCAATCCCTTTAATGAACATGTATGCCCTGTTGTATACTCTAATTTCTTAGTAACTCTTGTAGAATGTTAAATTCAGTCATCAATGCATAAATATGTTAAGCATGAAATGTATGTCTTGATAGGAGAAGAATGATTTTTGTTTAAAGCATGAAATTGTAAATATCCTATAGATAAACTTGTATGTTAAATAATAGATGCATGAAGGAAAGAGATGCAAGTCTATATCTACATTTCTTGTCAAAGGTCCTTATGCTTGCGCTAAAAAAATACATAAGTATAGATTTCATAGTATGTCTCTTGAATGACAATTAAGGAATACTCTTTATTTATTGTAATTGCTCAATTAATGGTGTTATCTATTATGTGCATTTAAGTCTTATCTTCATTAGAGTATTGATAAATTCATAATGTCTCATCATCTATAGAGTATCTTGGAAAATATGCGCCTCTCACGAGTTAATTATATGGCGAAGATTCATAAATTATGAGTATCATTTAGCTCAAGAACATTTAATTCTTTAGGAGTTGTTTGTATATAGAGGAATTGGGGAATACATGTAAATCTTGTAAAATGTTTGCAAAACAATTGGGTTATTACCTGACATGCTTACCCTAAAGATTCTAGTTCTAGATAGACGTTATGTAAAGGAATAGAGTAAACCTCTATGAATTATTGAGTTTATATGTAAACATTTTGGTGCATTATAGCAGGATTAGGATTATTTTCATGAAGCTTTATACGAATGATCATGTTTTTCAGTGTACTTGTATGATATTTGAGAGGTCATTGAAAGTGGAATTGTCTTACTCATAAATACTTGGGAGTAAATCATGATAATGTTGGTATTTCCTTAATTTTATATGGAAGGATGATGCATTGGTAAAACATGAAAATGCTACTTGTAGATGTATGTGACTTGTAAAGGAACTTCAATAGGTTCCTTGTGATATAGAAATATGTTATGAATGGTCATGTCAATAAGACAGTATGATCATTGCCCGTGAGGCATATTGTAACCTTTGAAACCTTGTAGCCAGTAAGGCTCAGCCAGTGAGGCACTTTTACAAGTGGTTTTTCATCCCTACGAGGGTTTTCCACTCATGAAAATCTCGGTGTTATGGTTTCTTTGTGGATGCACGTATGATCTTGTTTGTATTTCTTAATTTGCATTTCATTATTTAAAATTACATGCATATTTGTGACGATAACTCATGTGTAGGCCTACATGGCAAAAACTAATGAAGGCACCACCTTGTTTTAATATCCTTTAATTCATTGATGTATATTATTTAATTTGATTATAATGATGAAAGTATTTTCAGAAACTTAAGGATATAATTAGCATATGTGTTTTCGGAACGTTACATTTGGTATCAGAGCACTTAGGTTCAACACTCAGACCTCGAGTCTACTGTGCTTAGGTTGTATGGTATGTGAACCTGTTGTACTGAATAGAGAACCCAAGTTACGGGTTAAGATTATTTTGATGAATTGGTAATTCTAATATGGATAAATTATAGTGTTATTTGAAATAAACCAAGATGGATAGTGTATGGTGACAACCCATGAATGATGAGGTTGCAGTAAAAGTGAATTCATAAGAGAAGTATATTGTGAAGAGAGATCTCTCTGATGACTTAAAGGATGAATGAGTTAATAAGATACAAGGGGAAGAAGAAAAGGAGAACTTCCCGATGAGAGGAAGAAGGAAGAACTCTTGTGTAGTAAATAAAGTTGTTGATAATGGATAAATATTAGTTGAGCCTTCTTAAGGAAATGGAAACCTAAGATGGAAGTTTTAAATACAAGTTGATTGTTGAGCAACGTCTTATTTCTACATGAATTGGATCTGATAGAATCCACAACATGTTTCGAAAATGCAAGGTTCTGATGTCTTGAGAATCTTAATTGGTAATTCATGATAGAAATTGAAATGATAAATAACTTCACTTGTCTATCAGACAAAGTAAGAAGTGATTGATGTGATTGAATCATGTATGCTTGTGCAATAATGCACTTCTCATGCTCCATAAATGGCACATCTGTATGGATGATTGCATTCCTAGCATAGAATATTTGTTCCCTGGATTATATTTATATGTATACCTGAATGTGAAATATTCACTATACTTATACAAATGCGAGTAATGCATATTTCATATTATTGTTGTTCTTGTGCGAGTGATGCACTAGAGCAAGTTCTTGATTTCTCTGTATGGATAAAACACTTGAGTAATTATTTCATTTTGCATTTGTGTGTGGGATATACTTTTCATACTCATTATGTTCAGTAGATCGAGTAATGATCATTATAAATGCACTACTATAATTTATGCATATTTCACCTTTTGTGCGAGCAATGCACTTGTGAGAGAGATGCACTTATCATATTCATTTTATGAAAACTTGAATGAGTAATGCACATTGTGTACAAGACATGTTCCATATTTGTGTGAGTGAGGCACTATAGGTAAATTATGTATTCATATCCTGTGTGAGTTAGGCACCAAAGGTTATGTATTCTTGTTTATTGTATCATTGAAATAGATGATTTGTAACACCCTTATTGGTGTATGTACATTGACAGTGTTGTATGAAATTTCTTGAGCATTTATGGATAATTCATGGAATAAATGCTATGGATATATATTTCATTTTATGGATGTACCACTATCTCCTTACTTGAAAGTGTGGTGTGTGATAAATTTTAAGCTTACCTTTCGGGATAGGATGTTGAATGTGGATTAACAGAGAAGGTGATCTTCTTTTCCAAGATCAACCAAATTTTCTTCTATATATGCTTTGGCCAAAGCGAGTTGTACCGTTGAAATAGACAGATAATGAATGCCTAGAATTTTTATACATATATGTTTCTCTGCCACATCCTGTATACAAGAAATATGTTCATTCTAGTATAAGAATGCATATAAGGCATCAGGCATGCATCAAGAGTTTCCCTCCTTCCCATTTATTATTATTGGTTTCTAGGCGCCTCATGTAGGGCCGGGTGTTCTTCAAGTTAGGAAGGATCCCAAGGAAGTGTTATGCTTCATGGTTGGGTGGGAAAAGCACCTTAAACATGCTTTGACCTTTAGCTTGTAGAAGACCACTGGGTTATGGCAACTAAAGATTGATTAAATGTTATGTTTTCTTTATGAAATTTTGAAACTGGATATGTATCATAGCATGAATCATTGAATGACTTGTTTAGTCAATTAATATAATGCTCTTCTCTTGTATGCATTCTTGCTGCATTTGTAAAAAGTAACAGGTTGATGATCATCTGTAACTTGTTGATCTTATTATCTTTCATGTTGTTAATCAAAAGGAATACCTTAATGTAATCAGTTTACATTTTCTTATTACTGAGATTTTTTTTAGTGTTTTCATTTACTAATGATGGTAACAGGTAGTATGGGATGCTTGCTATTCTTCATAAAGGTAAATATTTTGACGTCTCATGCGAGAAAGCATGTTGACAAAGTGATCATAATTTTTTTCCTTTTATCAGTACATATCTTTGAATATTGTATGAAGTAAAATTGAGTCAGATACATGTTTTTATTGGATAAGGAAAATAGAGTGAATTGATGAAGCCATAATGTACTAATGAGGCATGCAAGTGTATAGATGCTAGCCACAAGAATTTTGTCGTGATGAACAATTAGGTGATGGAAGTAAACAATATTCTTGTCAAGTGAATTGTTTTCAATATTGAGGTAAAACAGAGTAAAGAGGTATGAAATTTTTCATGTACCATGAGTAAAGTGATAGTCAGAGATTTCCAAGATTATGTATGACATATCATTACTTGATTACTGTAAGAGTGTTGTGATTCATAAACATACTAACATATGAATGATGCACCTGCATGTGTGGTGATATAACATGTATATAGATTATAATTATTGGTTCAATTATTGTTGCTTTTGATTCATGTATATTGATGATCTTGGATCGTAAATGAGTCTCTATATGAGAATCATTTTCTCAGGACAATATACCCTGGTGAATTGAGAATGTGTGTAGATGATACATAGACACACAAGACTATCATTCGTAAAAGAAGGTATGCGACTAAATTTTATATGCATTTATACATACTTATGAACAAGTTGTGACCTAGTTTAAAACTATTCATATATCCAAGTAGTAGTCTTTTCCTTTGAATATTTGATCCTTCCATAGGATATTGACATTTGAATGAGATAGAAATAGCACAAGTGTGAATGAGAAAAGAATGGAATATCAAAGAGGAACCAGGAGCAACTTGACCAACCTATCAAACCACAAGGACATGGTAAGAACAAGTATACAGGCACATGAATATGATTTTGAAGTTAGGAAAATATTCAAATTTGATTCTTTTACTTAAACATTGAGATGATTAAATCTTATGAAGGTGAGAAGAAATTTTCTGAAGAATTTTTGAGTTTGAATGGGTACTAACATGGACTAAAGTGCAATGTTTTTTTCATGAGTGTCATAGAAAGACCATTTACCATCACAATGGAGGGAACATTGTTGAGTAGAGGTAACCTAGCATTGTGAAATTGAACGGTAGCAATGGAATACACACACTCACATTAAACTTGGTTGCATTTATTTTGTCAAACGTGCGTTTAGTCTAGTGAAATTTTGAGAGCAATTGTTTTGTGTATGTTTAAATTTTATGGATGACTAATGATTATGCTTAAAGATTATTACACCTTGGAAAGCTAAAAAAATTGTGAAGTAATCTATTTAGTGAAGGTAATAAGTTGATCATCGGGACGATGATTCTTTAAGGGGGGAAGGATGTCACGTCCCCTATTTTTATTGTTTGTATTATACAATGTTTAATTAAAATAATTGTGGTGAAGTAAAAGTGCAATGATACAAAACAAATTAATTATATTTTAATTAGAGAATTCATTTTCCAATTAATTGTTAAATACTTTTTATTTAGAATAATAAATTTAATTACAATTTATTGAAAATACCTTGTTATTTAGGAAAATTATTTATTGTATGAATAAGTAATATTTTGTTATTGTTTATTTGAAAATAAACATACAAATTGCAAGTTAAAATGGCTTATCTATTATATTTCTGATGATAAATACTTCGTTGGTAATTAAAATAGGCATTTGTTATTAATATTTATTGAGATAAATATTGTGCATAAAATAAACTTTAATTTTGATTTCAAGATTAGGTATTTGGAAGTTAGGGGAGAAATATTTAAAAAGGAGGGAAATGATAACGGAAACACAATATTCATGAATTCTTGATCTTTAATTTTCTGCAAGAACAATAACAGAAATAAAAAGAATGAGTGTCAGGTAGAGTTTTCTGGAGCATAGTAAAATAAAATAGTGTCAAGAAGGAAAGAGGAGAGTGCAAAAAAAGTTAGTAGAAGAAGAGGAAAATAAATCTTCAAAAGTGTGCCCCGGAAAGATCAATCACAGGGAAAGTGAAGGAAAGAAGAGGATAGCCAGTTGAAGCATTTTCCAGGTTTATTTTTAAATCCTCTTTTCCAATGTATTTGAAATTCAATTGTGAAAATTGATAAACTCCTGTAGAAAGGTTTACTTCTCTTTGCATGTTCTATTCAATGATTTGGTTTAGCGGTTGTACAAATATACCTTGCCTTGATAAATACATTCTCTTAAAAGTTATTTAAGCCTTCTCAGAAAACCCTTGGGGCGTACCCCTGCATTAAGGTTGGTATTGCATTGAGGAACTAAATCTGCATTCATTCTAATCCTTTTTAACTCGTTATACCTTTCATTCTATTTGGATGTAATATCAACGACCAATATACTAGCCACACACCCAAACCACCTTGGCCGCACCTACTGTTTTGGCACTGTGGGTAGATATCGTTTGTGAATCTTAAACTTTGCTTTCCCTTGAACTCATATTGGGGTTTGATTCAATGATATTTTTGCAATGGTTTCTTTATAGTGTAAAATATTAAAGATTCCTAATATAGAACATACAAATCAAACTCCCCATCACACATCATCTACTCTTTGGGCTTTAAGTGGTTGGATGACTGGGCTGCAATTCTTACTCTTGTGCAGGAATACCTGTTAACTTGATCTTTGTTTTAGGACAAATTTATTATTACTTCCTCATCAACCAGCCTGAAGATTATCTATTTATTTTCTTCCCCTTGCTTGAAACAATAAAGGAAACAATAATTTTCATTATCTAACAGGGAGATTAAGCCCTTGCTGGACATTCACGAATTACTCAATTCAACCCTCATCACTTATCACATGACTATTTCACTCCAACGTTGATGTTTACACTGTTGAATATTATTTATTAATGTGAATTAAAATTATGAATGCTTGCTCTTCGCCTCATTCCCAAGTAGAATATAATGTGTAATATACTTTGCATTGAGCATTGGTTACAATCCTGCAATCAAAGTCCTATTTGTTTGTTAACTGCCATCCACTCCTCACTTGTCGTTCAGTGGGTATTATATAGTTGGGTATGTCAGCGAGTTGGGGCAATTCTTTTATCTTTTCTAGAATACCATGAAGTGATATATACTTCTTTTATCTCACCTTTTTAAATATGAAGGAATAGCATTACCAGAGGCGGTGAGTTATTGTGGAGAAAGCCTTTAAAGCCCCCATCCAACTGCATCCCATGGGGATGGTTGCCAGTGGAGGCAGCCGCCCCTCCACAGGCCGCGGCCTGTGGAGTGGGCGCTGCCCCCACAGGCAACGCACCCCATATGGGGCCAAACTCTTAAACTCTTTTTCCTCCTTTGAAACATCTCTACTATTTTTGTTAGCACTACTTTGATTAACATTGAAACTTCCAAATGAATATATATGCCAAATACTAGACGAAGTAATGAAGGAAAGGGTAAGATCATTTTTTTTTTTAGCATTTATATTTTCTCGTATGAATTCCTTGATTCTTTCTAGAATGAACATGCAACAAATATGTATGAAGTTTTAGTTTCTTTATAGTAAAAATATTATTTCAAATTAATGAATAGAGATGTTTAAAATCCAACATTAAAGTATCTGACATATAACCTAGAGAGACCTTACTATGTTAATCCCTTAATCCTTACTGTAAAGTTATTGTAACTCCTTGATCAAATGAAGAAATTAACTTGATAGGTTTAACACAAAAACTAGGGATTGGAGATCTCCCCATGGTTAGTTTTCTTGTTTACTAATAGCATGATTCAATCCCTTTAATGAACATGTATGCCTTGTTGTATACTCTAATTTCTTAGTAACTCTTGCAGAATGTTAAATTCAGTCATCAATGCATAAATATGTCAAGCATGAAATGTATGTCTAGATAGGAGAAGAATGATTTTTGTTTAAAGCATGAAATTGTAAATATCCTAGAGACAAACTTGTATGTTAAATAATAGATGCATGAAGGAAAGATATGCGAGTCTATATCTACATTTCTTGTCAAAGGTCCTTATGCTTGCCCTAAAATAATACATAAGTATAGATTTCATAGTATGTCTCTTGAATGACAATTAAGGAATACTATTTATTTATTGTAATTGCTCAATTAATGGTGTTATCTATTATGTGCATTTAAGTCTTATCTTCATTAGAGTATTGATAAATTCATAATGTCTCATCATCTATAGAGTATCTTGGAAAATATGCGCCTCTCATGAGTTAATTATATGGCGAAGATTCATAAATTATGAGTATCATTTAGCTCAAGAACATTTAATTCTTTAGTAGTTGTTTGTATATAGAGGAATTGGGGAATACATGTAAATCTTGTAAACTATTTGCAAAACAATTGGGTTATTACCTGACATGCTTACCCTAAAGATTCTAGTTCTAGATAGATGTTATGTAAAGGAATAGAGTAAACATCTTTGAATTATTGAAGTTAGATGTAAACATTTTGGTGCATTCTAACAGGATTACGATTATTTTCATGAAGCTTTATGCGAATGATCATGTTTTTCAGTGTACTTGTATGATATTTGAGAGGTCATTGAAAGTGGAATTGTCTTACTCACAAATACTTGGGAGCGAATCATGATAATGTTGGCATTTCCTTAATTTTATATGGAAGGATGATGCATTGGTAAAACATGAAAATGCTACTTGTAGATGTATGTGACTTGTAAAGGAACTTCAATAGGTTCCTTGTGATATAGAAATATGTTATGAATGGTCATTTCAACAAGACAATATGATCATTTCCTGTGAGGCATATTGTAACCTTTGAAACCTTGTAGCCAGTAAGGCTCAGCCAGTGAGGCATTTCATTCAACCAGTGAGGCATTTCATTAAACCAATGAGGCACTTTTACAAGTGGTTTTTCATCCCTACGAGGGTTTTCCAATCATGAAAATCTCGGTGTTATGGTTTCTTTATGGATGCACATATGATCTTGTTTGTCTTTCTTAATTTTCATTTCAGTATTTAAAATTACATGCATTGTTGTGATGATAACTCATGTGTAGTCCTACATGGAAAAAACTAATGAAGGCGCCACCTTGTTTTAATATCCTTTAATTCATTGATGTATGTTATTTCATTTGATTATAATGATGAAAGTAATTTCGGGAACTTAAGGATATAATTAGCATATGTGTTTTCACAATGTTACACAAATTGGTTGTTATGAATGACAACATCTACATATTAGATCTGCATGGTTAACTTATATTGCATCCATGGTATTTTGCATCTATATCTATAGGGTTTCCAAAGCTGCAAAAATTTCACAATGATGTTATCTCTTACACTAATGGATTGAGTACACTTGACATTACCAAAAACACATCATTCTCATATAGAAAAGACATCAGTTGCATCATCATTTGCATACATTAGAAAACATTAGCACATCATTCATCCATCCATGCATAACATCATGATATTTTCATCAAAAAACACAAAAATATGTGCATCACATCTCATTTACATAATCAAAATCATTTCATATAGTTGCATTAAGAAAGTGGTCCACGAAGCTTAAATGAGTGAGTCTCTTCATATTTCCAAGAAAGTTGGGAAATATATCAGGTTTTGTGAAGCTTAACTTAAAAAATAATCAACTAATGGCAACCTTCCCACAACTTTTAGAAGTTGGATAGATTCACTCATTTAAGCTTAAGACCAGGTAGAGGTTTTGAAGTCTTGCAAACTCAGTTAAGCACAATCATTTGCATCACATAATCATAATTCATCTTACAAAACATCATCCATATGTCATCCCATCATCATTACATCCATACGTAATCGGTATAAACATCACATATCATCACACATCATTTACATAATCGAAATCCATCTCATATAGCATAGGAATCACCGATAAAGCATATAGAATCATTAATCATACATACATCCCATAATCATCAACACATAAGCATATCATATCACATCAAGCATCATAAAGAAGAAATAAAATGCATCCATCATAGGCATCCATCCTATAAACACATAGATCGCTAATCATCTCCACATATCATATAACCTCAAAATAATAAATTCAAGTGCACAATGATATCCAAACATGGAGAGATACATCAACAAAGTGGCAGAAATCATAAAATATCTGACTGAATAAGTGTATACATCAAGTCTCAGTACATTAATCAATCCTATATTAGGGCATATCAATCAAAGATGATAAACCACATCAACTGACAATATCTAAATCGGCCTGCACCAAATGAAAAATCATGTTCCGCATCTTTAGGAAGCATTCCCTAGACCGAAGAATTCTAAAATCCTCCTTTGATCATAACATATCGCAAATCAACAATCTTATCAATTAATCAACCCATCAATCAGTCAAAATCAATCAGCATGTCAATCTAATCAAGTCTGGTGAGACTTTGATCAAATCTCGTAAGCATCAATTTATCAATTCAACCTCACCTAGCATGATGTTCATCAATCAATGCACCTCACCTATCATGAGGTTCATCAATCAATTCAACCTCGCCTATCATGAAGTTCATCAATCAATTCAACCTTGCCTATCATGAGGTTCATCAATCAATTCAACCTCGCCTATCATGAGGTTCATCAATCGATCCAACCTCGCCCATCATGAGGTTCATTAATCAATGCACCTCGCCTATCACAAGGTCCATCAATCAATCAAACTATCATTGATCCTCACCTATCATGAGGTCAATCATCAATCTATCATTGATCCTCGCCTATCATGAGGTCAATCATCAATCTATCATTGATCCTCGCCTATCATGAGGTCAATCATCAATCTATCATTGATCCGGCCTATCATGAGGTCAATCATCAATCTATCATTGATCTTGACCTATCATGAGGTCAATTATCAATCTATCATTGATCCTCACCTATCATGAGGACAATCATCAACATCCTATCATTGACCATCACCTATCATGAGGTCAATCGTCATCATCCTATCATTGATCCTCATTTATCATGAGGTCAATCATCAACTATCACATCAACATCATCAAATTAATCGGTTGAACAGGATCAAACATCAAACACAAGGAGGCAACATAAGGCATCAATTAATCAATTTGGTAGGCTCAATCTTCTTTTTCGGGAGATAAATCGTTTATGAATCATAAAATTTTGAAATCATCACCAAATCATCAGAAAATCATCAAAATTTTCAAAAATTCAAAAAATTACTGATTTATCTCCTGAGGGAGCATATATCCATCATCACCTGAAAATCAACGTCTGGGGCATCGAATTTTTTTTTTATCAGCATCAGCAACAAATTTTTCTTTGTTAAGCAACGTGTAAACACATTACTTCAAAGAGGGGCAAAATTTATACACCTAAAATCGTTCAAGACATTTAATTAATTAAATACTAGTTATCTAATTAATATTTCATCTACGTATAAATAAATTCTCAATTTATTTATATAGTTCATATCTTCTAATTCTCCAAATCTAAAATCACATTCCTATAATTTAATTAAATAAACGAATTTCTAAAGTTTGTTTTACTTTAATTAATTCTCACTAATCCCAAATTTGGAATTCAAGCACATGTCTACAACTTTTCATGCCACCTCACCAAGGTCACATGAAATTAAATAATTCTAATATTTAATTAGAATTATCTTCAACAAATTTTCAAACACATGGCTTATTCCTCACACACTTTTCCAACAAACTTTCAAACACATGGCCTTTTTCTCACACACTTTATTCTTCCATTCATTTGGCATGTTGTCTTTGGTCAAGGGATTCCTTCATCCATTTGGCATGTTGTCTTTGTTCAAGGGAACATTCTTCTTGATTCTCTCCATCTCCACCATTCATCTCCCTTATTTGAATCTAGATTGTCGATCATTGCCACATCACAAGATGCTTGGAAAAGCCTATAAATACAACCCTTTGCCATAGTATTTGGCATCCCACATTCGAGTAGAGTTTGTAGAAGTTGTCAGATCCAACTTCAGAGTCCAAGAACACCTGCATGCAAAGGGATACCTGTCACAGGGAAGAGTATAGAGAAAAAAGCAAATGAGGGTTTGAAGCTCTGTAATATCAGAGATGTATTATCAGAACAATTGAACTGATTATTTACAAAGATCAATCCTTAAAATGAGATCAAGCAAAACCTAAAAAGTAAACCTAATAGGTAGACATTTAATAATTAATATAATTATTAAATGTCACAATATGCTACTAAAGTGAAATATTAAGAGTAGAATAAAGGTGACTTAATTAATATAATTAAGTGAAAACCTCTACTCTAACACCCCCCCTTAAGATGAGCAAGAGTGTAGCTACAAACATGTGCAAAAAAACTAATGTAACTACAATGCATGAAAGTAAAATTGGGTCCCGGAAACTAGGCCTGATCAGGTACCCAAATACAACCAAATCTCTGTAAAGCGGAGTAAAGGAGAAAACCCAGTGGGAAAAAACTCCTCTCCAAAAAGAGATGAACAAGAGTGAAAGAAGAAGAGAGATAGAAGGAGGACTCAACATGACCCCCCAAGTACTGCTTCTATCACACAAGTACAAAATATGTTCCCCCCATAGGAGAGAGAAGAGACTCCAAAGCCCCCCCAGAATGAGAGAACCCCTATGCCAATGATCAAAACAATGTGTCTCCTTGAAGGAAGAAATAGATCCAACGGTCAAGGAAGAGGAAATCCCTGGATGTGAGGTGAAAATGGAAGTCCTGGATGATGCTCACTGAAGAACAAAACTGTAGTATGAGTTTCTGAATAACAAGATGGTGAATCAATCAACTCAAGATGATCCTGAAATGGAATCTCCAATGAAGATGGGATAACATGTGTGCTGAAACTGTCATCTGTGAGGAAAGGAATATCCTATGATATGGCCTCAACAACTACACTTGATGGCTCGATGAGTGGAGCAACAATGTTAATCATAGTTGAAGAGGAATCTCGCTGAACAGATGTGATCTCAATAGGAGGTAGAGGTGTAGAAGTCTCAACACTAGTCTCATGAATAGATGGAAGAACACATAAGTTCAAGTGACCAAACTTCACCTCAAATAATGCATGCTCTCTTGTAGAAAGAGAGGAAAACTCAGACAGTGGAGATGGTGGACCAAAGTGTGTGAATGCATACAAATGGGAAGAATGATCAACTATCCCTGTTGCAACAATGTTGCCAGTTTGAATGTCTCGGATGTGCACTGAATCAGGTGTGAACTCAACTGTCTTCCCTATCCCACTATGAGCAATCTGATAGATGGAGAGAAGGCTAGTGGACAAAGATGGTACACATAGTACATCATTGAATGTACCGTCATCAATGTCAATAGAACCTTTCCCACATACACTCATATAAGTGTTATTACCCATCAATATGTGTGGTGAGGATGCAGCCTCAAAAGATGAGAACATGTCCTGAGAAGATGCCATATTGTGTGAAGCACCAGAATCCAGTAGCCATCTAGATGAATGTGAACCGGTGGTTACACATAATGCATGACCCTTATGTGGGGCCTGTCCATCTGTCTGGAATGAAGATGAAGATGAAGAAGAAGACCCCCCTGATGTAGATGAAGAAGAGTGATGAATATTGTTCCTCTCAAGAAGAGCTATCAAATCTAAAACATGTTTTGCATATGCATCTATCTTCTTCTCATAACACTTGGACTCGTTATGTTCGGGCTTAGTACAATAAGCACACTTAGGTTTGTCTTTCTTTGATGATTCCCCCTTAGAAGAAGGTGAATCAAAGGTGTGTTGTGAACTGGAATCCTTCCAATGCTCTGTGGTCTTTGATTTTTGTTTCTGCTTCTGCTTCCCCTGAGATGACTATGCTACCAATGGTTGGTGTTGTGATCCTGTGAGAGCATCCAACTGTGATATCTTGGCTTGCTCTCGTGTCAACCGATCACAAAACACCTCAAATGTAGGCATGGTAAAGCGGTTTCCCAATGCATCCATGGTGGAATAGAATGTCGAAGAGAAGATCTGAAAAGGACCTCGAAGCTTATAAAGAATCAGGTAAATACACTCCTCATCTGTTTTGTTCTTACCACAACCCTGTAGAAGAGATCTCTGTTGTTTGAATTTCATCAGAAAGTCCTCAATAGTGGGAAAAGAATCAGGTACAAGGGAAGTCAACTCTGCCTCAATCTGGATGGCACGAAACCGATTGATGGTACCAAATAAATCATTGAACTTGGTCCACATTTCAAGAGGACTGTTACACCCATCAAGATGAAACAACAAGTTGTCTGAAACATGTAAAGAAATCAACCCCATGGCCTCATCCATCTTATTTCTATGCTGCATAACCTCAAATGGCCGTGTCAAAACTGGTTGAACTGTGTCTAAATAGGACCACAACCCCTTTGATCTAAGAAGACGTGTCATGTATGCCTTCCAAGTGTGATAGTTATGCGGTGTGAGAGGTTTAATAGATCTATCAACCATCCTGTGAACTGTGCCTTAACTGCTCTAAATTTTTATTATTATTATTTAGTGGTCTTTCAGAACTAGACAGAAGATGTAGAAGGGGTTTTTTGTTTTTGTGTGTATAGATTCTAGTTTTCTGATGTAAATGATAGAAATCAAGAAAAAAACACCCCCCCACAATGCAAAAATCCAATCCCCAGTACAAACTGAAAGCCAAAAAACAATAGAAAGCAGTATATGTTTGAGACAAATCTATGTGTACCTAAAGAATTTAGTGATGAAATAAACTCCAGATCTAGAAAGATCACAGAACCACCTTTCTGATGCCTATTCATTTTTGAAAAATGGAGCAAAATTGAGCAAGTTATGCCCCTTGGAGTGCAAAAAAATCATTTGACTTTGACTGCGAAAAAATGTAACCAAACTAGAAAATTTTGAAAAATATCTTGCACCATCAGGACGGGCTTGGATCCAGCTTTGCAATGCCTATTTTCGTTCAAAAATCGGAGAAAAAATGCAAAATATATGCCTGATTCCATAAAACAGCTCCAAAAAATCCAATTTGGTCTCTAGAGCCCTCAGGGGCTAAAAAAATAGGGCCCCTAGTCCGCTAGGTGACCAGGGGCTGGCGTTGGTGCTGGTTGCGCATGGGTGGCATGCTGGCGGTGCGGTGGTGGCCCGTCGGCGAGCTGAGCGTCGGTGCCGGCTGGTTGGCGGAGGTGGTGGCCGCCACCTCTGCTGGTGGCCGCTTGGCAAAGCGGTGGCGGCGTTGGGGTTTTAAATTGGTAGCGCCAATTTTTTTTAAAAAAATTGTGATTTTTCACCTCGAATGGCGTGCCTTAGGGCCATACAGCTCAGGAGCAAAAAAATGTTTTTGCCCTTTCTATTGACTATGGCCAAACTAGACGAATTTTATATGAAAATAGGGGTTTTTGGGCGTTGCGGACTCAATGGCGAGATCCGTTTTGGCCCAAAATGCCCAAAAAATTAGCCAACCCCCAGATCCACAAAAAATCAAACTGAAAACTTGTGAAAGCCAGATCCAACCCTCATAGCTCCAAAATCTTCAAAACAAGAATAGGCTGCAGCAGGTCTGCTCTGATACCATGTAGAAGTTGTCAAATCCAACTTCAGAGTCCAAGAACACTTGCATGCAAAGGGATACCTATCACAGGGAAGAGTATAGAGAAAAAAACAAATGAGGGTTTGAAGCTCTGTAATATCAAAGATGTATTATCACAACAACTGAACTGATTATTTACAAAGCAAAACCTAAAAAGTAAACCTAATAGGTAGACATTTAATAATTAATATAATTATTAAATGTCACAAAATCCTACTAAAGTGAAATATTAAGAGTAGAATAAAGGTGACTTAATTAATATAATTAAGTGAAAACCTTTACTCTAATAGAGTTATCATGCAGGAATAGCTTTGGAGCATTGGAGCATTTGAAGTCTATAGTTAGAAACATGTTTTGTTTTGTAGTTGCATATAGAATCATGTTTAGTTTTATAGTTAGCATTGTAGAATCATGTTTTGATTTATAGTTGCATTTTAGATTATCATATCACTAATCATTTGAGCATATGTAGAATCATTTTAGCTTCTTATCACAACATTTGTATCACATAGTTTAGCAACATTATCCATTCATCATAATCTCCATCAAGGCTTAAATTTGACGGTCGACCTTACCTGTCAACAAATTTTTTAATGACGGTTATCTATTCAAAGGTGCCCTTAAAACATTATGATATACCTTAGTGTAAGTAAAATTATATATAAATCAAATATATATATCATTATAATTCTATATAAATTTTGACAGTCTATCCAAAATCTCTCCTTTCATCTGATACAATCTTTCATAAAATTTTGATTGTATTTTACGGCAAAAATCTCTAAATACGGTCATACGGTCATCAAATTTAAGCCTTGATCTCCATTATCATAGCATTATAGCTTTTATCACATAGTTTCATATAGGAACTTAGTTTTCATAAATTGGCTTGCATTTTGAATAGCATCTTGTTTCTCAAGTTGTCATTTTAACAACCATAGTGCATATACAAAATCTTAGAGCCAATATGGTTTAATAAATCCTTGAGAATAGAGAACAATAGAACATTTTTAAAGATTTATTTAACTGCAATTTGGAGTAGTTTATTTGATTCAAAACTTTACTATAATACATCGCATTAGTGTTTGTGTTGATTTACTAACAATTCCCATATTTCACACACACAATAATCATGTCCAAGAAATTGGCTAGGCTGGTATGCAGAACGAGAACCACCACCGTGAGAAGCATCGAGAGACAGGTTTATCATGCTCAGTTTTCTTCTTGCTTTTTGATATGTCAAGTTCTATTTTGAATTACATCCTTTGAAGGCCTAATGTAGATGAAGTGTAAGACCCATGGAAGCCAAATGTAAGCTCCAAAGCATGGTGGAACCAGGACTAGAATTAGAATTAGTTGTCGAAGGTGGAGCCAGTAGTAGCATTGCAGTGAAGCTTCGAAGGTGACAACAAAGATGATCTGAGCCGAGGGAGTCAAAGTTTCTACAAGACAACTTTTAGAGGACCAAAAGCTCTTCAGTGGGGAGGTTTCATCCAGGAAGATCTACGAGCCTCAAAAAATCAACTATCTCCAATGCTCAAGAAGTCAACACCATGGCGTAATGCTTGGAAACACGATTCCAATGCTACTTGAATCGTAGAAAACGGAGTTCATACGCAAAAGTTATGACATGTCAAAGTTGGGGTCAAACAGAAACCAGGAGCTTGTCCAAAGGCAAAAATATTGATCCTCTTGAAATTTGGCAAAAATGGCATCAAGATGAAGAGCTCGACGAGACGATCCTGACGACATTCGTTTTGTCGAAAGCGGAGCCCGTATGACAAAGAAACGACTGGTCAAAGTTCCAGGTTGACTAGGGTGACTAGATGGTACGATGATGACGTCATCTTGATGTCAGCCACTGACATAGCATATGAGTAATTGTACAGATGTTGGCGTGGAACAATTAGGTCTTGACACGTGTCATTCGTACAATGATGTGGCAGTATGACAGGTGATGTCAGCAACTGAGTCATCGTACGGCTGATGATGTGGCAACCTTCGATGTGGACATGTGGTGTATGACTTGGTAGGTGAGTCAACACCTAGTGGTGGGTGACGAGGATAGTGACTAGGCGCTCATGTGGCAAGTGATGTGTGAATTCTTCCCAATCAACAATTGACACGTGGCACAACGAGGATGTGCCACGTGCCTCCTCCATCCTATCTCCTCCGGTACGTAGGCGTTGGAGCGATTTTCCAAAATTAGAGTGGGGGGATTTGAACCCCCCACCTCCCGGATGCAAGCATCTATCTCCACTATTGGTCTGTGCATATCGTGCCTAACCTAAATCCATGAGCGGTTTTTTTTATATATAACTATTTGAAAATGGTTAGAGAAAGTTTGGTGGGCGGGACGTGAACCTCCGACCAACCAAGTGGTAAAACAAAAAACCACGGCTACACTATTGAAGCCGTTTGATGTATGAGTGACACGAGTTTTATATAGCCATTAGTTAGGTCCAATGCCTAACTAAATAGCCTTTAATAGTTACTTGTTAATTAAAAAATCAAACAAATCGATGGTAATGAATTTATACCAACCCAAAATCATTATTTTGTAAGGCTCGAAATTATAAGAGCCAATAATTTTAAGGGTTGAGTATAATTTTAAAAGATTAAATGATAAAATTGGGAGATAGGAATGATTTGTCAAATCATATGGTTAAACACCATATTGAGAAAACTACAAGTAAAAAAAGGAGGAGTCAAGGAGAGCTTTCATCGTCCCATTCTTGGGCGAGTTCTCAAGTATTCAAGTGGGGAGAAAGAAGAATTGGAGACGGTGAGGAGGATTTTCTCGAAGAAGAGTAAGCCATTCGATGCATAGTTATTCTAAGAAGATTATGAGAGAGTTGTGTAGAATTTTTTGTTGCAG
>VDFB02215788.1:0-13261 GCA_007258455.2 Sequoia sempervirens
AAATGAAGATTTAAAAGATGAGCTCATTAACCGTTTAGTTGTGCTATTCGGTGATAAAACATTCAACCGAACCAAGGTCCTTAAGAAAGTTGGTACCTATCTAAAGTATGTGAGGGACCAATATAGGTCACATTTAGAGAAGAACAAAAAGTACAAGCATCCCCCCATGATTTCGGAGAGGGAGTGGAAGGACCTGGTATCGAATGGAAAGGAGAAGGCTGAAAAGAAAAAAGGAAAGACAACATCAGGTCAAGGAAGGTATGTGATACTATCAACAATGTAATTATATATTGATTATTATTTCTTTTTACATAATCTAACATATTTCAAACTTTTCATAGGCTGCCCGACACATCGAAGGCAACAAAGGAAAGACTAGAAAAACACGAGCAACACAAACTTGGCTCTAGTGGTTATATGAAATTAGCCGCACGAATTGTAAGTATCAATAAATGAAATATTGCATCCAAATAATAAATTGCAAACAATTTTGGTTTTATCACACCATAGAAGAAAAATTCATGATCTTATGCAAAAATGTAGGGCTTTGAACTCAACAGAGTTCCCACAAAAGAGTACTTGAAGATTGCCTTCCAGCAAGGCTATGGAGTCGTGGCTGAATGCCTAAGAGTCTTTACTGGGCAAACACAATCTTCCACTACATCCGACACGCAAGTAAATAAACTCAATAAAGTTTATTTAAAATTGAATACTTGTGCAATCTATTCAATACTAATTTCCACCATAAAGTAATTACATGCCTATTTGTTTTAAACATACAAGCAATGATAATACTGCACATGAAATTGGAATGCAGCCTAGTGAGGGTGGAGCACAACCTACAAAACAAGGTCATGGTGTGCATCCTGGTACTGGATGTATTCATGTGCTATACAAAACACAGTATGGATTAATACAATTAAACATCTCTAATTGCAATTGGTGTATTAATTAATGTAACCTTTCATGTTTCAACTTTAAATCATGTAGAGCGTGATCAACATGTTGAGCATGATCAAGCTAGAGAAGATCAGGAACATGATGTGGCCTCATCTGGTAAAGAGGACCACTCTAATGTTCTTTTAAACATATTTAATTGCAATTGTTGTATTAATTAATGTAACCTTTCATGTTTCAACTTTAGAGCATGTAGAGTGTGATCAACGTGTTGAGCATGATCAGGCTAGAGAAGATCGGAAACATGATGTGGCCCCATCAGGTAAAGAGGACCACTCTAACATTTTTTTAAACATATTTAATTTCAATTGGTGTATTAATTAATGTAACCTTTCGTGTTTCAACTGCAGATCAGGATTTAGAGGGTGTTCAACATGTTGAGCATGATTCTATAAGAGAAGTTCAGGAACATGATGTGGACCCATCAGGTAAAGAGAACCACTCTAATGTTCTTTTAATTAATGAAGTACTTGTAACAATAATAATAAAACATATCAATTTAACATTTCTTTTTTATTGCAGCAGACCCCCCCTTGCAGTGGCGTCCACGTCATGAGCACACGACTAGGCGTACATTAAGATCACAAGCAGAGGGAAGAACAACTAAAGGGGAGACAAATGATTTAGAAAACGATACTCCACTTTAGATTTTTTTAGCTTTAAAAAAGAAACAAAAAAAGTGATTGTAATCATATCATGACAACCATATTTTTGATAACATGTAAAAACTGAAAGAATGAATGTTATATGTTAATGAATGAATGTGAATATGTTAATAAATGAATGTTATATGTTATTAATGGATGAATGAATGATTAATGTTATATGATCGGGTATGGGGAATTGAGAGTGATGTGAGGGGAGGTGGCGGTGGGAGGGGCCAAATGAGCTTCCACCGTCACGTGGTTGGCCCTATTAAGTAGAGAATATTAAACTATTCTCGAAACAAAGAGAAGCTCAATAAGGTAATGCACTTTTCAATATAAGAAATACATCGTTTGAAGCATCAAACCAATATGCAAAGATGAAAGAAAGTGCTAACTTTTCACTATGGTGGTAGAAAAATGATTCTTTATACCCTGAATCCATGCGCTACATCATAATTTGAAGTTGTTTCCATTCCAATGTTCTGAGTTTAGTTTGTTTGTATGGTTTTGTATGAATACCACATTGTGTTGTGTGTGGATTTGGTTTCAAAGCTCTGTTTCTTCTGTTTTTAGTGGTAACATAACTCTAAAATTTGACTTTTGTGCATAACAGGTTAGTGGAAAAATTGACAGCTCTAAAGGGTTTAGAGGCTCGATTGAGATAGATACATGGATATTTGGATCTTGTTGTTGATGGGAGGCTTCCACTTAACCATGAAATTTTGTACCATTTGTAGCTATGCAAAAATTTCTCTATTACATTCATTCTTGATCACAAATGTTCTGAATGATATTAATGCTTCAAACTTAAGATTCATTTCATTGTTATAATGATCAAAATGTTATACATTGTTATACATTCAAGCATTCTCTTGCCCCCTACCCTTTGCTCTCTCCCCCCTCCTTTTAAGAATTTTCTTTGTCATAAAAGATTCACATTTCTGTCTCATTTACACAAATTTATTTGAAGTGCTAGGAGTGAATAAAGATATGTAAAAGATGATGGATTATGTCTAAACAACAACTTTCCATCTTATAGCTAATTAAATCCTTAATATTTGAATAGTTTAGAGCTCGAATAATGCTTGTATATGCATGTGTAGCAATAAGGGAGCATTGATATTTTTCGGCATTGCATTGAGGAAATTGTTTTCTCTTATACCTACCCTCGGCTAGACATGGAGGTATATAATATTGGTTTCTGGGTTTTTTCTATAAGTAGTTAATTTCACAGAGGAAGACTAAAATCTTCTTAATGTCCTGTCAGGGGTGAAAGCATATGAATCACTTGCTGAAGGCACCATTTTGTACTCATCCAAAAAATGGTTTGTTCTTTTTTTATGTTTCTTGCATGTGTTTTTTTTAGGCTCCAAAGATGTAGCTCGGCTCTTTCCTTTGCACTTTTCATCTATTTTGATGATTACATTAGTATTTTATCTTCATGATTTTTTATGTAGATCTGTTTGTAACCTTATTTTCTACTAATCAATTTGCAAACTAGTCACATATTAAGGACCATTTCACTAACTTGTAGTCATCCATTACTTCATATGTTGCAGGTTGTGTTTGTGTACCAATAAATCCTGATGATTGCGAGAACTTTAATCCTACAAGTGTACCCACTCTTTCTCAATTAAAAGTCTTACCTTATTTTATAGTACTTTAAATGGTTAATTGAAGGTTCTTCTTTAGATCTAAGATAGTTGAATCCTGGATTAAAATATGGTATTAGATGGGCAGTATAATGATAAAATTGAGGTCCATTGAACACAAGCTCCGTTCTCTTGACACTGCTCAACATTTTCCCTACACATTTTCTATTCAATCCAGACATTTCTTAACTCCTTCCCTTGTTAGCCCTTGGTTGTTCTCTAGTGTAATTCTTTTTCTATGCATCTTGCAGTCTGTATGTATGATCAGTCATCTCTTATGAAGCATGGATAACCTTTCACGGAATTGTTGTTGTGATTAGACAATTTCCATTATAAGAATAATCATTTAATTTGTATGGAAGTAAGTCTTTTTCATATTATTTGACTTGGTATTGTAAACTTGTCTTTGCAGGATTCTCTAGGGGGGAACAATAGAACTGTGATGATAGGTAGATTTGTACAACACCATAAATCATTTGGCATTATCAATATATTGCTTCTAGAATACTCTATGCGAGTAAAATGGAATGTGCAATGACAATTGGTCTCGAATTCAAATCTGAATATAAGTACATTACACAAGGAGATGGTATCTATTCTATGATTTAAAGAACCCCAAAATAAGAAAATTAATAGGTTCCATCTATTTACTTGATCTTAGACACTTGTTTAATCGGCTAGACCCTCAGAAAGTCTTGCTAATAACTAGCAGTGTTCAAAACTTCTGAAGAGGTCAGATCGGTGTGACATTGGATATGTCTCACCAACGGAAGTCATCGGCAAGACATGGACTATCGGAGTGAGTTTTCTATCCCATGCCGATGATTGATCTCTCACTAATGGGTTGGCTATGGTGGTCATCACCAAGAGTCTCCACGATGACATGGTGTAGGTCTATTTAAAACTCCTAAAGAGGTTAGATCGATGTGACATTGGATCTGTCTTGCCGACAGAATTCATCGGCAAGACATGGACTATCAGAGTGAGTTTTCTATCCTGTTTCGATGATTGATCTTTCACCGATGGGTTGGCTTCGGTGGTCATCGCCAAGAGTCTCCACGATGACATGGTGTAGGTCTATTTAAAACTCCTGCATAGGTCAGATCGATGTGACATTGGATCTGTCTTGCCAACGGAAGTCATTGGCAAGACATGGACTATCAGAGTGAGTTTTCTATCATATGTCGATGATTGATCTCTCACCGATGGGTTGGCTACGGTGGTCATCGCCAAGAGTCTCTGTGATGACATGGTGTAGGTCTATTTAAAATTCCTGAAGAGGTCAGATCGGTGTGACATTGGATCTGTCTTGCGGACGGAAGTCATCGGTAAGACATGGAATATCGGAGTGAGTTTTCTATCTTGTTCCGATGATTGATCTCTCACTGATGGGTTGGCTTTGGTGGTCATCGCCAAGAGTCTCTGTGATGACATGGTGTAGGTCTATTTAAAACTCTTGCAGAGGTCAAATCGATGTGACATTGGATCTGTCTTTCCGACGGAAGTCATCAGCAAGACATGGACTATCAGAGTGAGTTTTCTATCTTGTGTCGATGATTGATCTCTAGCCGATGGGTTGGCTACATTGGTCATCGCCAAGAGTCTTTGTGATGACATGGTGTAGGTCTATTTAAAACTCTTGCAGAGGTTAGATCGGTGTGACATTGGATTTGTCTTGCCGACGGAAGTCATCGGCAAGACATGGACTATCGGAGTGAGTTTTCTATCATGTTCTGATGATTGATCTCTCACCGATGGGTTGGTTTCGGTGGTCATCGCCAAGAGTCTCCGTGATGGTACATTTCAACGAATATTTTTTAAAAAAAAATTGCATTGTTTCATCGCAATTTGAACGAAGGAAACCGATGAATCACCGAAAAGGTCTGACGAAGTTTCTATAGCTACGACGACTGCTTCATCGTAACTACTTTCCCATTTCGTTGAAATTGCGATGAACTTCTGGTGTTGTTTCGACACTTTGGAAGAGCCATTGCAATTGTGTTTTCGTTATAATTTGTCGGTGGATACACAGAGTTGTCATCGATATTCTGACGAACAACAGAGCCATTTTATGATGTCGACAACCGATGAATCTGGGCCGCTATTTCGACATTTAATTCTTTGTCTAAATTTTGACAAAAAATTAGCAATGAAAATTCTTTCATTAGTTCATTGGTTGTTCGAAAAAGGTTTGTCGTAAGACCGACAAACGTTTGTCAGAAAATGGAGTCAAATTTAGTAGTGTGATATTATATGTCTTTCAACATGAAAACTCTGCTATTTCATGCAAAGGTGGTATAAAGATCATGAAAAAGGTGGTGGAATGTGAAAAACATGCATGCACACTTCAAAACATCATCAAAAAGCTACTTTTTGTTGGAGCATGCGCAAAACCAAGAGAATATGAAAAATGTGGGCTTTGAGATCATGGGTATATTGAGTATTTTTACTATTTTTAGTACAACACAAAACGCGCTCACATTATAACATGAGTGTGTTATTTCTTCCTAGAACGGCCATATCTCTACTTCTTCAAAACGTGCTCGCGTTATGAGAAAGTTGGTTTTTTAATAGATTTATTTTGTCTCTTTGTTTATACCCTATATGCCCTAATTCTATCTCTCTTCCCTCTACCCTTATACCCTAATTCTAGCTTTCTCCCCTCTACTCTCTACCCTTAACCCTTATACCCTCTATATCTCTCCCACTCCCTCCCTCTCTCTCTCTTGAGTCTCTCCCTTGTCTCTCAACCCCTATACCCTCTCCCTCTCTCAACTCCCAATCTCTCACTCACTCACTCCTTCGATCTCTCTCCCCTCTACCCTCTACCCTTAACCATTATACCCTCAACCCTTAACCATTATACCCTCAACCCTTAAACCCTAATTCTATCTCTCTCCCCATCTACCCTCTACCCTTAACACTTATACCTGTCTCTCCCTCCCTCCATCTCTCTCTCTTGAGTCTCTCCCTCTACCCTCTCCCTCTCTTAACTCCTCTCTCACTCCTCACTCTCTCTCTCTCTCACTCATTCCCTAACCTCTCACTCCTCCTCTCTCTCCTCCACCCTCTCTCTTTCTCAACACTCCCTCCCTCCCCTCTCTCTCCTCTCTCTCACTCCTCGCTCTCTCCCTCCCTCCCTCTCTCTCTCGGGGTCTCCTAGGTCTTTCAACCCCTATACCCTCTCCCCTCCTCTCAACTCCCTCTCTCACTCCACTCCCTCTCTCACTCCCCACTCCTCAGTCCTCCGGCCTTGTGCCCTCAGTGATCCTCTGCCTCAGCCTTAACCCTCAGCCCGCCAGGCCCTCTGCCCACTGCCCTCTGCCACATAGGCCCTTAGGCACTCCAGCCCTGGCCCTGGTACTCAGCCCCTTAGGCCCCTGAGCCATTGGAAAGCCCTCACCCTCTACCCTCAATCCTCTACCCTCTACCCTCTACCCTCTACCATAATCCCTCAACCCTTAAACCCTAATCCCTCAACCCCTATACATTGGACCCTCGACCCTAATCCACCAACCCTATACCCTCAATCCTCTACCCTCGGCCTTAAACCCTCAACCCTTAAACCCTCTACCCTATAAACCCTTAAACACTCAACCCTAAACCCTAAAACATTAACCCTTAAACACTCAACCCTAAACCCTAAAACCTCAACCCTTAAACCCTCCACCCTCTACCCTTAATCATCTACCCTCTACCCTCAACCATCAACCCTAATCCCTCGGCCTTTAAACCCACTTAGTAAACTCTCTACCCTAATTCCTCAACCCTCTTGACCCTTAATCCCTCAACCCTTAAACCCTAATCCCTCAACCCCTATACACTCTACTCTATACATTGGACCCTCGACCCTAATCCCCCAACCCTATACCATCAATCCTCTACCCTCAACCTTAAACCCTCAACCCTTAAACCCTCTACCCACTACCCTCTACCCTATAAACCCTTAAACACTCAACCCTTAAACCCTCTACCCTCTACCCTCAATCTCTACCCTCTACCTCAACCCTAATCCCTCAACAACCTATACCCCTCTACCTATACATTGGACCCTCGACTATTACAACCCTATACCATCAATCCTCCACCCTCAACCTTAAACCCTCAACCCCTTAAACCCTCACCCACTGCCTCCCTATAAACCCTTAAACACTCCAACCTAAACCCTAAACCTCAACCCCTTGACCCTCACCCTGCCCTCAGTCCTCTACCTCTAAACAATCTTCCCTCTACCTCCCTAATCCCTCAACCTTTAAACCCTTAAACCCACTTAGTAAACTCTCTAGCCTAATCCCCCAGCCTCTTGACCCATAATCCCTCCAACTAATCCCCCCAACCCCTATACCCTCAATCCTTTACACTCAACCTTAAACCCTCAACCCTCAACCCTTAAAACCCCTCTACCTCTACCCTCTACCCTTTGACTGGACCCTCAACCTAATCCTTCAACCATGCCCTCAAACCTACTAAAACCCCTATACCCTCAACCTAAATCCTCCACAAACCCTTTAACATAAACCTTCTACCCTATACCCTAAACCCAATACTCTCTACCATCGACCCTAAACACTCAACCTTCAACCCTTAAACCATAATACCCTAGAAACCATCAACCCTATAGGTCCACCACCCTAATCTCTCAACCCTATACCCTCAACCCCTATCGCTTTCTCTCTATCTATATATCTCACCTCTCCCTCCCTCCCTCTCTCCTACCCTCTCTAAATGTCTCTATCTACCCTCTCCCTCTTTCTAGCACATAATTCAGTCAATCCCCACCTGCCTCTATCACTTTCCTCATCTATCTCTCTCTATATCCCTCACTCTCTCCCACTCCCTCTCTCTCCCTCTCTCTCATGTCTCTCCCTCCCACCCCCTCTCTCTCTCAGGTCTCTCTCTCTAGAAACCTACCTAGGAAACTAACTCACTCTCTCTCTCTCCCCTCTCTCTATCTATCCCTCTCACCCTACCTAGATAAGTCCCTCTCACTCCACCCCCTCTTTCTCTCCCTCTATTAGGTCACTCCCTCCCACAACCTCTCCCTCTATCAGGTATCTCACTCACACTCCCTCTCTCAGGTCTCTCACTCACACTCCCTCTCTCTCCCACTCTGTCCCTCTCATACTCACTCTCACTACCTATCTCTCAAGTCTCTCCCTCTCACCCCCCTCAAACTCTCAAGTCTCCCCCTTTGGCACCCTACCTACATAGCTATCTCTTTCTCTTTTTCTCTCTCTCTCTCTCCCTCACTCTCAATTCTCTCTCTCCCACCTCCCTTCTCTCTCTCTCACTCCCTTTATCCCTCCCACCCTACCTAGCTAAGTCCCTCTCACTCCAAGCCCTTCTCTCCCACTCCCTCTCTCTTAAACTCTCACTTTATCCCTTTATCCCTCTCACCTCCCCTCACACTCTCAAGTCTCTCCTTTTGGCACATTACCTACATAACTCTCTCTTTCCCTTTGTCTCTCTCTCTCCCTCTCTCTCAATTCTCTCTCTCCCACCCCTCTCTCACTCCTTTATCCCTCCCACCCTACCTAGCTAACAATTCCCTCTCACTCCCGGCCTTCTCTCCCACTCCCTCTCTTAAACTCTCAGCCCACCCCCCTCTCTCTCTCTCTCTCTCTCTCTCTCTCTCTCTCTCTCTCGCTCCCTCTCCCACCTTACCTAGACAACTCTAGATCTCTCTCTCTCTCTCTTAAAATTCTCCCTCCCTCTAAATACATACATAAATACATACATACAAGCATAATACATATGTACATACAATCCTACATACATACAAGCATACATGTACATGCACGTATATACAATCTTACATACAAGTAGGCATACATACATTATACATGCATTGATACATACAGGCATACATACATACATGACATACAAGCATACATGTGCATACAAACATACAAATATATAAACATGCATTCAATATGCATTTAACATAAAGCAAGACATAATGCAAGCACGTTATACCGCACTCGCGTTATGTCTTGCTAGACAAAAACCATGTCAAAACTGACATATAATACAAGCGTGTTATAATGCGCTCGCGTTATATCTTGCTTTGGGAATCCCCAAGCCATGGGTTTGGTATTTTCCTTGGAATACCAACCCAAAGGCTTGGAGGGCATTCCCAATGACCAGAGACATGTTTTTGCAATTTCTACCATATTTCACATAATCGAGTTTGTGCTCACCATCAAGATTGCACGTGGTTCAATATTAAACAAATCGAACATCTAGGTAATGTTAGGTTCTCTGTAAGCTATCTAGTGATGTAATTTTTTTGACTTTCTGACAATGTTAAGTTGTTCATCCATAATTTATTTTCTTTGTATGTCTCTTTTTTGGAAAAAAGTAGTTTTTGGTGTTTTTTTCATTATAAATTAACCGTTCATCGAAATTTAAAATAAATTACATTTTTTAGAAACTAGACTCCATTCTACAATTTTTTTAAAAAAAATCAATTAGTTTCCAAAATTTGTAGGGGTAGCACAGCCAAAATTCTATTTTTCAGGAAGTGTCCACTTTGAAAATTAGTAAAAAATAAAATATTCATTAAAAAATTATCAGAAAAATCGTGCATCAACTACATATTATTAGCTAACTTATGACTGTAGTGATTGTAAAAATACTAAAAAAAAGTTCACAGTACGAGGGTTGTACAAGAGTTACTATGTTATGTTTTTCTGACAAAAAAAACACCAACTTGTGTACATTCCTCATTTGAACCCCTTAATCTCAACCATTTTCAAAATAAATTAATAGTTTAGAAAGTAGACTCGAAGTACTTGAGTCCTTCTTTTTGTTCCATCTCAAAATTTTGAGTGTAAGTATCCTCAATTTCACATCCAAGGTCAGTATTTCCTTATTTCAAAAAAAAAAAAAAAGTGGCCACTTAAGCCCCCTTTTTGGGAACCATCTTGGTGCACTTGCCTGGGATGCAAGTAGGACCTTCTCAAACCTCGAAGCAAATAGGAAAAATCTTAGTGGGGAGGAGAGGAGGGGATCCTGTGTCAATTCCTGCAGCTAGAACAGTCACAGTGGAGCTAGATAGTGAGTTGGATCAAGAAGTGATCTTGAACGAAAAAGTCTTTTCTGGGTTGTGCTTGATTGGGAGGTTCAAGGGTTTTTGGCTGAGCCTAATTGACCTTCACCAATGGATTTCTAATTATTGGGAACCTGTTTTGGAAGGGTATGTTCAAATATATCTCATGGCTAAAGGTTTTTTCATTGTAGTTTTTGAAAAAGAGCAGGATGGGAATAAGATTTTGTGTGAATACCACTAGGATTGGGAAGAAAAGTATACTTTGTTGTTAAATCCATGGCATCCGGCTTTTAACCCAGCCACTGAAGTATTTGAGAGGGTTCCTCTCTAGGTGAGACTTCCTAACCTTCTCTTGCAATTTTGGTTTGATTCATGCTTAGAGGTTGTAGGGAACTCTTTAGGAAGCTTCCTAATGGTAGATGAGGGTTCTTCAAGTCTATTGCACTCAACCTATGCTCGGATCTTAGTGGAAATGGGTGTGTCCCAGGAGCTGCCAGAAGAGGTTCATATAAAAACTTTGAAATATTGTTGGGTGTAGCATTTGGATTTTGAAGGGATACTCTTTAGGTGCAGAGTTTGTTTTCAAACAGGGCACTTGGCTACTCATTATGCTAAACGCAGACCAAAGAAGTCTGCTTCTTGTTGGAAGGATGCTACTCCCCAGCACTACACAATGGAAAAAAAGGAGGAAAGGCAAGAGAACCATCTTTTGGAAGGTAGGGAAGTGGAGCTTCAGGCTTCTGGGACTCAGGTGTTGGAAAGGAAAAAATTGATGCCTGATGTTAGAAGGGTGGATCAACAACAGATGAGTGAGGCCCCGACATAGGAGGGGAGTTCAGCTGGTAACAAAGATAATGTTGTTTTGAACAGAAGTGAAAAGGAGTTGAACTATAAAAATGGGCAGCAACACCAGACGGTCGAGAGAAAAGAGGGGTGATGAGGTCGCAAGAAAAAGAGGTTGGGAAACAGAAAGCTGAAATTCAAAATCCACAAGCAATTGGCAGTTTATTCGGAGCTCTGAGGAGCCCTCTTGACAAAGAATTGAAATGGCAGAACGAGGCGGAAAGGGTGAAGGAAGGTTGGCAAACTATCAAGGGGAAGAAAGCAAAAAAAGTAACGAAGAAAATGTTTGCGATGGTCCTCCGGTCTCAGACCAAGGGGAGACTAGTTTGAGCCCCAAACCTATGACCTACTAATAGGTCTTTGTTTAGGAGTTTTATGATTGTAGGCTAGTTTATTAGGATTGTTTATGGAGTCTCTCTATTTGATGTATTGAATTTGTCTACAACTCTTGCTAGGGTCTGTAGGAAGGATAGATGGTAGGGCTAAAGGTTCTTGAAGTGAAAGATATTTGGTGATGTAAGGGATTCTCAAAATGAAGCTAAAATGAGAAGTGCTTTGTAAATTTTTTATTTCATTAATAAAAATCAACTCTATTACCGACCAAAAAAAAAATCTTCTTTCTATATAATTCTTTATAAATATACAATTTTACATAAGAGGCACTTAAAATTATATATAATTCTCAAATAAATAAATAAACTTCTTGATAATGATATTTTTTATGTTTTTGATATAAATTTTATTAAAGATAAGTATGCTAATTTTATGTATATAAAAAAGTAATTATCAAATTACCTACTATTATGAGATGTTGATATGATCTAAAATTTTATATCCACTTAAAATAATTGCAATAATAAATACTATACACACTTGTCAATGATAAAAAATAAATGATAATAGTTAGGTACAACATTTTTAAATGGAGATGTAACTTTTATTAGTTACATCATCAAGATATTGATAATAAATGTTTAATACATTTGTCATTTTTTTATTGTACATAAAAACTCAATCTTTTGATTCAATTAAAATTAGTGATATTTTAGTCATTTTTTTCAAAATGTACATGTTTCACTTTGTCCAAAAAATTTTAAAAAAATTATTAATTAGTAAGTACCAATAATAATTAATAAAAATTATCCATTGTTATAATTTTTTGGTTATATTGAATTAAAACCTCACAAAAATATATTTCCCTTACACTTACAAATGTAAATAAATGTGTATTTCATTCATCCTTCTAATGATTAAGTATGAAAAATAACTTCACGCGTTTTTCAAGACGAGATAATTAAGTTTAAAAAATTAAAGAAAGCATGCATATCACTTTGATTTTATTCTTCACTCTACACTCACGTGAAGATTTTTTGTTTACAAAGGATGATGTCAAGTGCTCTGCAACTCGAGCTAGGGCATCCGCACCCTAGCTCTATCTAGTCTTCTCTTGTGCATGTGAAGGAGGGGGTGTTTTGTGATAGTAGGGGTAAGATCTGAGGTGGTTCTTTTCACTGAATCCTTTCCTTGGCCTAGTCATTCGTGGTGCGATTCTCTAGTTCGGTCAAGGGGTCGTGCCCTTCTTTTTTTTTGTGGAGTCCTCTGTCTTTGGCTTGCGTAGGGAGTCTACATCGTCCAATGGGGATCATTTTTTGTGTGGCAGATGCATCTGCAGGAATCCTCTCTACACAAGTTGGTGTTCTCCAATAGCTGGTTCTTTCTGGTTGGAGTTTTTTTGTTTGTGCATGCATGTTGTCTGCATGTGTAGAGGAGAGGTTGGGTGGTGGGGTGTGGTTTTTCTCCACCTCTTGGTGGTGGGTGAGTTTTCATTCTAGTTGGGGTTTGTGTATACCCAGCTAGGGCTTGATGGCCTTATCTAAGGGTGAGGCATCTGGGGTGGTTCTTGATTTGGACTTTCGGGCAGCCATAGGCTTGAAGTCTCCAAAACAAGGGATGACGACCTTTAATAATAATTTATTCACTCTGGATTCAGGATTTGATGGTACGGTGTTGTCGAATGGTTCACAGATCACGAAGATTAATGGTTGTCTGGAGCGTTGCAGGGAGAGGCCAAAATTTGTCATTCCATCTGGGATGATTGTTGGGGATGTTGA
>VDFB02215790.1:0-23467 GCA_007258455.2 Sequoia sempervirens
ACCTTTTTAATTGAGTTTATGGAATATGTTAAAAATAATTGGGAAACAGTTACACTGCAAACTTTGACTTTTCGACACATAGCCCAAACTGACATGCAACAAAGTCTGTGGCAAGTAGAAAAGAAGAAATTGAAAAAGAAAATTGAAAGTCAGAAGCGAAATTCTTGAGTTTAAGCAAAAATGGATGAAATGCTAAAGGTAACCGGTCAAATTATGGAATGCAGACCGCCACCCAGAGTTTATGCTCTGTGCCTCAAAGAATAGTTTTTATGGTTTTAATTGATGAGAATTTCTAGAAACCAAGACCCCATAATTCATTCTGCCAAATAATTTTATGAAGCATATCAAGCAGCCCCTAACTGGTTAAGGAATTCTCTGTGTGAATTCTATTTGCATGGCTTTTTAATACCACTTGAAACAGAATGGAATCCTCTTCCATACATTGGTGATATTCATTTGAGAGCATTCATGTCATGGGCAGCAAATGAGGTGAATTATGGCAGACAGTGGGAAACGTATGAGGAAATTGAGAAAACAGAGCCTGTCCCATTATGCTCTCAAAGTTCAAACCCACATGCAATGTTGAAAGATTGGTTTGCTTTGACATATGGTATTAATAATGTTTCAGCCAGAGTGAAAATATTTGACATCAGAAAGCAAGTATATGATGAATTCCAGGCACAACAATATTCATTTTGGAGATTAGCATATACCAGAACTGAGAAAAGATGGGAAAAATTAACTGTTGGGTTAAGGAAGTCAGAACCACATGGTCCCCTAAACTTTACAGCTGCACTCAAATGAACCAGCAGATATATTCAATTGGGACTTCAAACAAGATTTGAACTATGGCTGCCACTGACATTCAGACCCCCTGTGCTAATGTGGCCCCTGTATCCTCATCAGGCTACAAATCTTAACAGTGAATTAGAAGACCGAAGATATGAAAGGTGCCGGGATTTCAGAGGATTCTATTACAGGTTTGGACATCCATTCCAGAGTCATGCAGCCACTACTGACTTCAGAGAAACCACCAGGAAAGTTAATGTTGGAGGACCAGCATTGGGCTAAGTAGGGGGCAGTGATGAGCCTAAAATATGCTCATAATTTGATGTTATGATAAACTTTTAAATGACTTTATTTTTGCTATTTCACGGCTGTTTAAACTTTGTTGAAACCTTTTGTGGGGATATCCTATAGCAGGACACTTTTATATTTCTGCAGCCTATTGTGTTGACTTGATTGCATTTATTGCCCTATTGACTCCCAAAAATGGCTGGTATATTGTATACAGTTTTTTAATGGTGAAGTAGATTTAAAATGTGTGATTAATGAATAGATATCATGTATGTGCCATATGCCTTTTCTTAGCGCTCTGTTATCTTTTGTTTCGCAGGTTGTTGAAGAATGATTGAGTCAAGCGCAGCCGATCTCGGCCTTGTAGTAAAGTCCATTTCCTGCATGACTTTGAGGAAGCTCTGGCGATGACTCTTTGACCGAAACTGATTTGGAAAGATTTTTAATGATAAGTCAATCTGGAAAGAGTGGAGTGCTAGATTCTCTCTGAATCAGGTTGAACACATAAATTCATTTATGAAGTTTGTTCCTTGATTCAGGGATACACTTTACTTCCATGACTTTCTTTGATGAAATTAGTTAGTTAGTTAGTTGTTCTTCTGATTTAAAAATAAGATACTCCTCCTGCGCGAGAGAGTAGTAGAAGATGAATAGAATGGGTAATAGATGATATTCAGGGTAAGATAGAAACAGAGTAGCAGATATCATGTAAGAATTAGTATGATAATGAAAGATAGAATCTGTTTGACCAGAAACAGAGTTTGTTGTTAGTTTTCACATCAACAAAACAATGTATCTCATTCTATTTTCATGAATAAAGATCGATGAAGTTCTGAGTTCAGCATCTGTGTAATCAGTAGATGCTTGCTAAGGGGGCCCACTTAGTAAGTATCTATAGTTAATTAGTTAGATGTTCTTTTCTGCTGATATCCAGTTAGTTTTCATCTTTGAAGTTTTTATACAAATTCAGTCTTATACTACTCCTACAGCATAGAGAGTCCATCCACGTATTTGTTCTGCTGACATAAGGCAGTTCATGGTTGTGCCATCGATGCGTGGCTATTCACGGTTTTGTTTTAATTAAAGCATAGTTGAGTTAAAGAATTTTTCATTACCATTCTATGGCTTAGATAGAATTTTTTTCCAATATTATTTCTGCTAAGATTTGACCGAAACTAGTTCCTAGTGCATATATTTTGCTGTGCCATTTAAAGTGCCATTTAAAGTCTATGTCCCCTGGTTTGACAAGTAAATGAACGTCCATAGAGAGATATTAGTCACCTGTCGGAATGTCCAATTCCCAGGAAAGTTTTACTGTGATATTCATATCCTTTTGTGAGTGTAGAGCCACCTTGGTTCCTAGAACCTCATCAGATTCCGCTTTTGTTGTCACAAACTTGTTTCATCCCACTACCTTCATGATTAAGCATAATAGTGCATTTCTATTGGCTTTCTAAAAGGTTCTTGAAACTATGTCGATGCTCAAAATGGTTCTCACAACCTAACCAAGCATTGAGGTTAAAAGAGAAGAGTTCAGTACTTGGTCAAATTTTGGAGTTTTTGAAATTTCTGAAGGTTTCAAAACTTTTATAAGGCTCTGACTTGGTTATCAAAACCTTCATTTTATCTGATTACGTACTATCTGAGCTTCTTAAAGTAACATTTTATTTTCAAAGGGTGGCATTTCAAAAGTCTTAAGAAAATTGGAAACTAAAATAAGTATTCTAGAACTTTATGTAGGTTTCAAAACCTCTATTGAGCCTCAACGAAGTTGTCAAAACCATGATTATAACCAAAATATCCTACATTATAAATGTTGGGCCTTTGGATGGCGTTTCGATGAAGAATTGTTAGACAATGATAAAAATTTTGAAACCTTTGTTGGATTTCGATAGGGTTATTGAAACTGATCAATTCTTTGAAAAGCCTCTCATAGCCGTTCTCGTTCAAAATTTCAAAAATGTTAGAACTTGGTGCAAGGGGTCATCCCACAATAATGGGTTACACTTTTTGGCCAAATTTGACATTGAAATCAACGTGTTTAGAAAAATCTTCACTTTCTGACACGTATAGTAGGTAAACTGTTAGGAATTTGAAACTGATGCAAACTAGTGATTTGTGAAATTTTTTATGTAGATTTTAAATGTATTTTTTTTAAAAAAACTGAAATTAAATTGTAATTTTTTTTGTGTCTCCTTTGATAACTAGTTTTTAATAGTAAATAACATTTTTAAAAAGTGGTGCGTACTTCGGCTTGCATAACTTTTTTTTCTACAAAGGATAAAATTATGATTCTTTTGAATCTGGTTTGGTAACACTAGTATCTAGTGCTTTCATTTTGTTTCACATGTTTTGTTGAATATTTTTCTTTCAATTAAGTTTTGAAGCAAACCAATTATAATTTAGACATAGGTGCACTTCGACTCACATAAATTTTTTGGTATGTATTGAAATTTAATTTTTCTTTTTTTGTTGGAATGAGAACATCAATATCTAGTGCATATATATATATATATATATTTTAAATCCCTCAAATTTACTATTTTTCCAAAATGATTTTTCACTGAACTTGATGTTCAATGAAAAACCTATGTTCAGTAAAGCTAAAAAATAAAATAAAAAATGAAAATAAAATATATTAAATTTATAGTTGTTAGAAAGCACGTTTCGAGCACAACATTCCTCCAAATTATTTTATCAAGTTTACTCCATTTGCACCTCCTTCTTTGGCTTTGATAGTAAAAAAATGCATAAATTTTGAAATGGTGGAGGGGAAGGTGAAAAAAGGGGGGTTTATTCGAACCCCCCTTCTAATGAAGGGGGTTCATTAGAAAGGGGGTTCGAATGAACCCCCTTATATGGTGCAAGTGGGGGTTCATTAGAAAGGGGGGGAGTTCATTAGAAGGGGGAGGGGGTTCATTCGAAGGGTGGGTGTTCATTCGAACCCCCTTCATTAGAAGGGGTGAGCCATTTTAAATTTTTTGAAGGGCATTTCTAATTTTTCTTTGTGTGAAAAATTGTAACCCACTATTGTGGGTTTACCCCAAGATGGGAAAGCTTACATGCACCAATTATTAAGGGTGTCATTAATGATCACCTACCACTTTTAGACATTGATTGCAAGTGCCTATATAGGAATTATGCTACTTAAAAAATTAATTTTAATGAGCATTTGGAATTAGATTTTGCAGGCGATGAAAAGAGCCGATTTGTCAAAAGAATTTGAATAGTACTTCTAGAACATCAAAGCACAACATAGAGGTATAGTGGTTCTCATCTTAAGTCTTAGCTCATGCATTAGAATAATCTAGGAAAAACTTTGGTGAATTTGGAGAGTTGGGTGTTGTTTGAACAACTCGCATAAGAAAAATTTAATCATTACTAAGAATGAATTGCATCTACACTCACTTGAGTTCTATTTATCCGCGAAGTTTAAGTATCAGGGCTATGAGAAAATTTTTTTGACTTTTCAAGCATAATTTTTGAGATTGGAGACACTAATTTAGAGGCATATAAACTTGGATGAGTTCTACAAGAGAATTGGCGGGGAAAATAGGCCCCAATTACTTAGTGTCTAAGCGAAGTGGGTTGTTGCAAGTGGTAGTGTTTCTAGTTACAGTACAATGCACTAATCTGGTTTTGGAATGTATCAATCACGATGAACCCAATACAAGGGAGATAAGAACAAGCGATAATAGACTAGTGATTATAATCAACCAAGACACATTTGCTTCATGTCTGAAGTTGAAAAAAGAGAGGTATATGGAAATTTCAATTTTACTCTCTCATCAATGCTTTCAAGAGCATAAAGGACAACACAAAAATGTTATTGCTCGAGAGTGGTTTACTACATTGAAAATAGGTAAATCTCAATTTCCCAAGAAGCTGCATAAAACCCACTTTGTGAATGAAATTCTTGATATAATCGTGCTTTTACATAAGTTGAAAGGTAACAAAAGAGTCCATAATTTTGAAGATTGGATGTATTTCTTTATATAAATAGTCATTCATGGCGGGAAATATGTAGATTGGGCACAACTTATATGTGACCAAGTGCATTGAATGATAATTCACTTTCCCCTCAACAAGTTCTTTTACATATCTTCCTAGATGTTTTGTGCCATTACCTACACTAGACCATGGCCATGTTTGAGACTAGTTGAAGTCCAAGATGAGGAAATTAAGATCTATGATTATTATGATAAGATCTAGTTGGAGAGCAGCAACACACATTTTAGGAGGGTGAACGACATGTTGCCATGAGGTAGTAAGGGAGATACAAGGGGATGCAGGTCAACAAATATATCCTAAGGTTGCACAATTGATTAACACCTATGGTAGCCATTGCATTCAATTCCAAAGGTTCAACTAAACTAGGGTTGGGGTTTTTGATGGAATCCCATACACACTGCTCAAATATATAGAAGATATGTTTTTCTTAATTGAAGTGTGCAAACAAATTATGGAAGTAAACAAAAGGTGCCAAGAAAGAAAAAAGGTAGGTGTTTAGAAAAAAAGTCCTTAAATCATTTTTGTTGTTATTTGATAGAAATTATTATCCTTCCTTCTTTGACAATCCCTTCCTTATACAAATATATCTCTTATAGGAACCCTCATCTAAACCTATCCATGTATTCTCCTTCCTCTTCCTTCTTTTATTACCCTTCCTCAATTGTCATCCACATCACATGATGTCCCATTCTACATGTCTCACAAATATGACTACTTTGATAATGAACCCCTACTAGATGATTCTAAGTTTGTCACTCACTAAAATTGACCACCTCTTGTCTCTCCCTCAAATTATCCTATTGAGGGGCTAGAGATATTACAAGGCATATGATATATTATCTGTGCACTCATGTCCCTGTATAGTCTTGTTTACCTTCATCCCTATCTTCTTGCCAACCTCTTTTCTTTTTTCCACCTAAATTTTCTTGTCTACTCCTCATCCAATGTATATTGCTACTCTCTCTCTCTCTCTAACTATGGTCATGTCCCTTTAAGAAAGTGCTCTACATCCTACCCCTATGTGCCACCCTCTCAACCCTTACCCTTCACTTATCTTGCTTGATCTACTCTTACCAATATTTTCACTCCCTCTTATATCCTACCCTTAACCCCACAAACCTTGCCACACTCTTATCATAAGATGAAAACATTAACATCTCTTACCTCAACATCCCAACCTATACCCCTAAATCTATCATTTACCATCTAGTTCAAGAAATTCTAATAATTTAATGCTAACTATATATTCTCCCATCATCTTATACCTCGAGGGATGGAACCTTAAACCTCCTCCACAACACAATATATTTGGCTATAATAAATCATCCAAAAGAACCAGAGTTCACCATGTTAAACATTGGAATACATGTATAATTGGATATAAGCGATCCTAAGATACACATTCAATCCCTTATAGATCAGTGTGTTGATTATTACTTTGATGATCAACTCATAGCTAAGCTTTTTCTCTATTCATTAAGGAAAAAACCTTAAAATTGTTCTACTCTTTATCTACCTATTCTATGGGTTCCCTCCTCTATCTCACATTTTTTTTCATGGAACACATTCAAGTCAACATAGGATTGTAGATTAGTTTCATCAATGCTATACATTGCAATCAAGGTGCAAATTAGAAGGTGATTGGTTTCATCTTCTATTATTAATGACTTCTCTCATAGATCTCATATCTTCTTCTCGACTCTAATATCAAGATAGAATTTATTAAGAATATTTTCCCAAAGATTCATAATTTAAATCTCTTGCACAAATAATTATCTTTTATAACACTTTATACCACCTTTTATGATTATACATAGGTGATAGATCACCTTAAGGTCATCTCTTTGACCTTGATGACTCTATTTTTCAACCTTGTCCTATTCTCAAGAAACCAATCATTATGTAAAGAAGAACACCAATAACTTATAATTTTCTCCTTAATCCAACCCTAACAATTAACTAAAATAATCAAATTTTCCTTATTCCTCTTTGTCATCTAAACTTACAATCTCCATTCACATGCTATCTCTAATTGGAAGTTCAGCTAGAAAAAATCCTAGTTCCATCTTTCATTAGTTTCTTTGAATAATGTTATCCAACTTCATCTATCCAGCCCTTGAACCCCAACCTCTTCTTATTTTACCCAATTTACTGGATTTCCTAATAGTATATTTTCTTTTTTTTCTATGAAACATGCCTTACTATTTATTATACTCTCCTTTTTATTTTTCTCAATTAGCTCTTTGGAATTCCTTATCACCAAATCATGTTCCCTTTTACCTAAATATTATTTTTTCATCTTCACTTCCATAATATTCTCCTAGGATATGTTTCTATTAATCCAACCCTAGTAATTACTAGAGCTCTTTTTCTTTTTCTCTTTTTCTTAAGTTTCTACATGGCAAGTTTTTCTTGACTTTTTCCTTTTTTTCTCATTTGTAAATTATTTTCCAATTTATCTTTTTTCAACAAGGATTCTCCTATTTTATTCATTTTCTATATTTGATTTGTTTGATCCTCTACTCGTTACTACTTTAGCATCATAGATTACATTTGGACTAGACAATTATTCACTTTCTAGTCAATGGTGCCAACACATTATTATAGAACTATTAAATTTGGGACAACTATTAATATCATATGATTTATCACCACAAAAATAACATGTGGATATTCCTCCTTTTTTTTCTTGTACACTCATTAGCATAATGTCCTAGTTAATCATAGTTATACTATTTTGGCCTTTTGGTCCTTCTTCTTTCTCCAATACCTCTATTATTATAATCCTCATAAATTTTTATCCAAGATCTACCACTATTATATACTTATGCTTTTCAAAGTTTCAATATTTATGTAAAGTAATTGCTAAGTGCTTATCAAGTTCCACATCTTGGCTCCAAATGTGTTATCCTCATTTATAACACACAATAGCTAATTTATTTGTGTGTAACTCAGCTTCGTGGAGTGTGTGTGAACCATAAGACCTACCCCTCCTTGTGCATGCAACATTAATCATCCTTGGACATGCTCAATGTGTATACCTCTTTTTCAATGACCACTCCATCTCATTTTAGAGATCATGCCACTTTTTTATGCATGGTACATGCTTATTAATCTACATGTACACTAGTGAAAACTTAGTTCTATGTGGTAGTTTGTGCTAGACATTCACTTGGTGCCACATGTCACCATGTTGACATCACTAGTGGGTTCCAAAATTTAATATTATAGGCACATGGTCTTCCTTGGCATGCTATATGGACTCCATAGTGAATGATTGCTTGCTAGAAGTCACCTTCAATGGTGGTATGCCTAAGCTCGCATTGATGTGGTTGGATTTCTAAAGTTGTAGGAAGTTACTACACATTATATGACACCTGTGTGGTAACTTTAGTAAGCTCAACTCTCCCTTTGTGGCTTGGTTTTCTATTATGTATGTATGGGTGACATGGTGAAGATGTATGTCATCTTCCAGTTAGTAACACATAAACTAGCCTCAGCAATTAAAATTATTAATGTGCATTTTTCTTCAAGTTCTATGTGTTGGCCATATAATATCATTCCATTTTCAAGAAGGTCATAAATCTTCATCAAATTAATCAACCATCTCTTAATTGTGATGATTGATATCCCCATGCATGGCACATCCATTGTGGTGTTTGGCCTCATTGCATTAGTATCCTATTGGTCCTTGTAGACCCCTCTTACAAACATAATTATTTTGAGATATTTGAGCCACTCACATGGCGGCTTATTAATGGTGCCACATGTCTTCTCTAGTAGGTCCTTTCTTCTACATAGTATGTTAAAAAATTTATCATTTCTTAGTGATGGTGTTAGCTATGATATACCCTATTATTATTGTCTTAGCCTTCTAAAGTGATTCTATTTATGCATCTTGAGATTATGTGGCTTTATGTGGATCATTGATCTAGAGTATTATTTTGTAGCATTATAATAATCATTGATAGATCTACCATATATAAAATGTGATAATGTAGGGCTCACTCTTGATGGTCTTCAAGCACTATATATACCATTATTTAGGGATTTCCTTTGTGACAAGGATAATAATTATAGAGGCCAACACAAATATTAAGTATGACCAATTTCCATATCTTTATACTATCCAAGAACTCACCAATATATTGATGTCTAAAACACTAGTGGTTGTGTTTTGCATTTTTTGTTGTACATGCCTTGGTTATGCCCTATGTGCCCTAAATATAGGGTTTTCTTCCTCTATCCAATAATATTGTGAATATGGTGGGTGTGGGTGTGTATTGTGTCCTTGGTGATATATTTGAATTATACATGGCTTGATATGGCTTGCAATTTCTATAGAGGTGTTCCATGTCTTTGTATATTTATATTCTTTTTATTATAATTAATGTAGAGATGGCCTTCATTGCCATTTGGTGCAATTGATTGATCTAATATAAGTTTTATCCTTATGGTTATATGCAAAATTTTAAAGGGTTTGGATTAATGTGTTGAGTAAATAAGGGCCTATGTTAAAGGGCCAAATTATACGTACATGCCTATGCCATTTTGTTGGAATGGATGAGCTAGAATATTATATATATAGAGAAAAATAAAAATGTAACATGTTAGTAAATTTTCTATAGAACAAATACATGAAAAATTGTAAGGTAGCTTGTAATAGTTTTAGGATTTTGTAATGTGTTGTTTTGAATCTTAATCCATCATATAAATTCATTTTATACCCAATTGAAGATGAATATATCCATGTATAGTTTTCTAAGTCTATGAATATATCCATGTATTTTGGATTAGCTTTTGGGAATGATGCATGTTCCCCTAATTATATTTTCTAACATGTGTATTGTGAGTGATTAGTTAATCATCATAAATATTATAAAAAAATTGTGAATCTTTCATAGAGAACTCATCCGTTCACTCCAATACAAGAGTATTTTCTCATGAATTGTTCAAGAATGTTCTATTCTTAATGTAATAAATATATGGTGTGTCCTTTATGTGCATAGAGTTGATCTTATATATGTAATCAACCACACTAGATCCTTTTAGTTGTCATCTTTCACATGTTATAAATTTTAAATTACACATGCATTTACTCATTTGGTTTGGAGATTCAAGTTTGTTATATTTACAAGATAAAAGAACTAATATGTAGTGAGTTTAACCCTTCATTACACCTTTGTGCATGAAAAACCCATTGTAGTATCTATAAGTGTTAGTAGTTCTTCCAAATCTACATAGCTCATTTCTTTAGTAATAGAATATGTTAAAAGCAACCATTCAACTAACAATGTTTTAGAGCTTTATACATTATTTTTTGGTTTTCTTTCAAGTATGAAGTGTAGTCTTACACTAAAATAAATTATTAGGAGGTAATAATTAGTATGTCAATATCATGCATGTCTTCCTTTTCTACTCAAAGGAAGTTTAAGGTCTAAGTGACGATGATAAATGGAAACATCAAAGCTCAAACATGTTATCAAGGCTTTTAGTGCATTGGGCATGGTTTTCTTTAAGACCCCTTATGGTCATTTATATCATTTTAATTATACTATAATAAAAGCTTAGGGAACACCCAATTTGGTGTTGCAAAGTAAAAACAAGGAGAAAGTACTTATTCTCATGCATTGGTCCATATTACCATTTATCTAGAATCATAAGTTGTAATTCCTATTATCTTGAGTTGACTTCCTCTAGGGCTTAGGTGTGGTTTATCTTTAGGCTTTAGGGTGCAATTTTATTTGATTGCTAATTAGTGGTACTATTACTAAGGAAGCATTGAGTGTTTTCATCATTTTCTCATATTTTGGTCATATTCACATCAATATCATGTTGAATTGCTCGTTACAACAAAGATCATTTTATGTTCCCAAATAAAAGGAAGTGAATTTAGTTGATTAAACATATTTAAATACCTAAATTAAAAATTTGAATATGGAAGGAGGAATATTTTCATGAGATTTTTTAGACATTGGAGACCCAAATTTTCAAGTGAGAAAGCAACAAACAACTTTGAGAGCTAAAAATATAAGTTAGCTCAACCTTCTCGTGAGCATGAGGTTGGTCCATATGGTAATGATAAGTTGTTTGTAGTTTTAAGAAACCAATGTACTTTAGATGACTCGATTGATAAATTTGGTCTAGAATACTATGTGAGTATGTGGATATATGCAACTAAATTGAATGTGAGACTCATTTCACTAATGATAAGCTTCTTCAATATGTTTATGTCAATGCCTTTGGCCAATATGAGATACCAAAACATTATTTAGTACACCTTAGAGAACTTATGGAACAACGGTACAAAAGGGTCGAACCTTTCAATGATGACATCAAATCCATAATTGAGACTACCATCATGCAATTATAGAGTGGGTATTGGTTGATAAATAGGAAAGTTGGTATTAAGAATGTCACTAATTATATAATTATACCTAATTTCATTGTTCCTAATATAGTTAAAGGAAAACATAGGATAGAGATTGAGATCAAAGATCACTATATTACATCAAAGGATGGCTAAGAAAATATGAGCACCCATGTAAAATCCTATAGTAGAAAAGAATATTGTTCTAAGAACCAAGAAAACTAAAATACCTGCAAGTGTAATGAGGTCCCAAAGAAAAGAAAATGAGCCCAAAATCATGTGGGGTAAAGAAGACATCTTATCAAAGAAAATAAGCTACCAGTTGTAGCTATGCTAATGCAAATAAAAATGTTTCTAAGTGGGTGGTCAAGTTGTGCAACTAATCCTTGATGTTCTTTCCATCATAATCCTCCAATCCACACCTTTTTCCTAATGACACTCTTATTGACATAGATTTAGCTCCAAATCAAATTAAAATCCAAGTTTCCCTAGCTAGAATGTTCAAAATACTTAAGCCTAAGGATAATGTGTTGTCTTATATTATTTCCCTACCATTGTTGATCAACCTACTAGTTCTTCCATTGATCCAAAACTTGATGTCGATGCCCAAGAAAAAACTTGAATCTATCTAACATTATTAGTAGAAATAAAAATAAATGTTCTAAATTGTACTAAACTTAGGCAGGATGGATGTGGGCAAAGGTTGTGTAATTTCAGCGTGATGAATTCGTTTAAATTTTTTTAAACCTGTTCAACAAATCCATTTTATTCATGCTCTACAGCCATGGCTTGCACGAGATAGTCTCTTTTGAGATGTTCCATCAAACAGTTAATATGCTTTGTCTAGTATTCAACATTTTGCATACATTTCTACCAGAACATTTCCAACCATAATTTATGATAAATAGACCTCTTCCCTTTCACTTTGATGAGTGGGTATACGTTGATCTGAAGCTCCCTTACTCACATGAGCTGTGAGGATGCTTGCGTAGGGCGTGGAAATTGTCTTTAAACTCGCCAGATGCATTTGGATGAAACATTTTAAAAGCTCCTAAAGCTTCAAAGGCCTTGTATTTTGTGCAGATCCAGTTATAATATTTCTTTGAAATAATCTGTCAAACAATTGTCCTACCTTGTCTATGCTTTCACATTTTTCATACATGATTGTCAGAGTAGCTACGACCACACCATCGCCGAACCGCGTGAGGAAACCCATATTTTCTTACGCTGCAACAACTATTTTACATGAGACACAACCAAACACTTTACCGGCATGACCAAAACTTTTGCAACGCAGGAACTTCAGTAGTGCTATGCGTGGGTGGGTGTGCTCAAATCCCATTTCCATGGCGGCGCTTCTCTTTAGCCGAATTCGAGTATAAAAGCACGTTGGCCCTTTGCTTCTCCCAAGCTACAGTTTGAATCTTCAGATAGGATCTCTGTCTATGAAGGCAGGCCTCGAGACAACACCAAAGAAGACCTCTTCCCTCATAATGTGAAGGGGAAAAGTAACACAGAGATCAACTGAATGGAATCTGTGGCAATGATGGCGAAGTGCTGAGGTGTTCGGGCAGGGCGTTGCCGAATCGTTTGAGAGCTATCTTCTGTACGCTGCAATAACCATGCTCTATCTCATTCTTTTATGTGTGATCAAATATTTTATGGCATCCACCAAACTTTCGGAGCAGCGCGGCAACAGTGAGTTTGAGTTTGAATTTGAGTTTTCCTATGCGCGGGAACTGGCAACCATTGACTGTAACGACTGGAACAACGACGGTTTAGGGGAACGGAATTTGAAGTTGGGAACGGAACAAGGTAAGCGGGCCCACATGCACCACCTAAGCAGTCAAAGCTTAGTGTGTGACATTTAAGCCCAGCGAGTTCCATGTTGAACTATTATTATTTTATTGTAATCTAGCTTTGTTTAATACAAAATAATTAAGGATTGAGAAGTATCCATTCCATTAAAGTAGTTCAGAACCTTAGAATTAATTATACTTCATCTTTGATTACTTTACTAATAGACCAAAGACTCAATATAAACCAAAGACCCATTGAAAATACAAATTTATTCTTTCTACTTTATTTTATTTTGATTAAAATAACGCAGATTTAAAAATAAAAGACAAAACTACTAACCTAATGTTAAAGAATGCATACCAAATAAGCAAGTGACAGGTGGCATTATAAGTGATCTTAACTAAATATTCTTAGTTTAGAGGAGGATAGCTATTATCAGAAATCAATAGCAAACAAAAACATGAACTCCAACAACTGACCTGTATTTCCTTTGATTATTGCAACATATAAACAGGTTTGTCCCCGCACTGTCCTTTGGTGTAGACTTGGTGGATATGCGTCAAATAACACCACTGTGTTTAAATGCCACTTTCGTAGGCTTTGAAGAGAGACGTTTCTCCAAGGTCGTTGCAGACATCCACACCACTTTCGGATTGTCAGAGTAGAACCTCCACAACACTGGAGAAACCTCCCTGAGCAGCCAAATGGAATGCAGTATTTCCTTGGGCATTTTTAGCCGCCACAGGTAGAGTTATGTGTCGCAAGAGCTCGTTAATGCAGGCTATATTACATTCACTAGCAGCTAAATGCATAAGAGTATTTCCCCTTCCGATTCTGGTACCATTGAGAGTTGGTTCATGTTGGGAACTTTCAAATCTTGTTCGAGGACTTATTGCAGCATTGTACGCATTGCGATTGATCCTTCCGTTGGGCTGTTGAGTTGTCATGGCAAGTTTAAATTCTAACTGTTACTGCCTTCAATACCAACCAATCCCAAAGACGTCAATCAAAACACTGGTAAGGGGAAAAAATCATTCTAATGCCGGTTAATTGGTATGTTTCAACAGATATACATCTAAAAAGGAAGAAAAAGTTAAATATCTAATATTTTACGTAAAAATAAAAAAATAGTTAAAAATTAATATTAATATATTAAGCTAATTTAAAATTTTATTATGTAAATATTAGTTTCTTCTTATGGTGGTAAAGAATCACAACTTTTAAAATATTGGAATAAAGTAGTATATAGAAGAATATAAGAAGTATAATTAGGTTGTAAAAAGGAAAAGTGATATATTAATATTAATTTTTATTTTATTTTTCTATTCACTTAAAGTATTACAATATAATTTTTTCAATATTGAAATAAAGTAAAATATATAAGAATATAAGAAAAAGTGATTAGATTGTAATAAAGAGAAAAAATTATATCTGATATCTTACATTCATGATAAAAAAATTTATACTTAAAAGGAATATTTGTTAAAAAGAAAAAAGTTATGTTCTATACTTTAACAAATATTTTCATTTTTAAGAAATTCAGTAAATCAAATATTGAATTATTTTTAATTAAGATAAGATATCAAACATAATTTTTGATTTTTACAATCTGATTGCTACATCTTATATTTTATATTCTACTTTATTTTAATATATTTAAGATATTAGATTAATACAAAATCTTTAATACATTATATTAATGATTTTTTCCCACTTTATACCTCGCGTTAATGAGAAAGAATTAATTGAAATACAAAAATTAAATTGGCTAAGAGTATATTACAGTTCCAAAGCATGTTGATGGAGAAGTTCTATTTTGGAAGTATTTTAACGCTGTTATGATGCTTTTCTTTTCTTATAAGACACTTGGAATCTTTTGTGATGTTTCACTTGTATACATTCAATTTTTTTTTTTTTGAATGAACTACGATAAGATTTCAAGCACCTTACATTAGGCTGGATGTTGGTTGGAAGCATGAGTTTGTTTCTATTAAATTATCGTATTCCACTTAAAATAATAAGGGAATGTAGTGTGTTGACTACAATGAAGAGCTTGTTAATTAAGGTGACAAATGTTCGATGCTAAAAATTTTCTTCTCAAATAGTTCACTATAGTTCATAAGATGTTTATTTATTTATTTATAGTTCAAATCCTTTTTAACATATTATATTAATCATTATATCTATATATATATATATTATATTAAGTCTAGTCTTATATCTCGGATTAGCGGAGTAGGTCACTAGCACACTTTTAAATTGACTCCATTATCCATTCACACTACGAAGCAAACCTGAGACCTCATTAAATATTAAGAAGTCTAATATATGAGGTTTCTAATAAAATGGCGGTCTTTCATAAACAAGGCTTATTTAAACAAGTGTCACTATTAGCAAGTATTTGTTTTTATAATATTACAATTTGTTGTTTAATGGAAGATGAGTTAGTATATAGTAATTTATGCACTTATTTAATTCATAATTAGTATAAATATATTAGTACTATATATATATATATATATTGATGATTAAACATGCAGTCAAAAAATAGAAAAAGGCTGAGCTATATACCTCACTTTGTGAATCCCAAAGGCTTCTATGACATGAGTTTGCAGGGTGAGGTAGATTTATAAGCAATTGAAAGTGAAATGCAGGTGAGGAGAAATGAGGAGGCAGATTTAAATCTCTTCAGTCAAGCACGACAATGTGTAGTGTGAAGCAGATTTAAATCTCTTTAGTCAAGCACGACAATGCGTAGCACGAAGTAGATTTAAATCTCTTCAGTCAAGCACATTAATGTGTAGCATGAAGTAGATTTAAATCTCTTCAATCAAGCACAACAACATGTAGCGTGAAGCAGATTTAAATACATGTTTCACCAAATCTGTAAAATAGATGTCCAAAATCTTTTGTCAAGCGACATTTTCTTCTCTAAAATAAATACTTTGAAAAATTAAATTAGTATTAGATTATGATATTTCTCAAGAATTCCTATTTTATCTTTGTGGAAGCGATACAAAATAAGAACATAATACAGTCTTTATTCTTAAAAAGAAAAAGAAACTTTTAGAGAATAAGATCACTGAATGAATTAAATAATAAAAGAATAAAATAGTAATATGACATGAAACAATAATTAACTCTAGAGAACTTAAGATAGTAACAGCACGATTCAAGTTAAATACTTCCTATTTAAAAAGTTCAAATTGTCTGTCTTCTCTAATGTAAAATTGGAATTCCATATAACTCTCAAGAAGGTGAATCATGGATTGATTGGTGGTCTTACTCTGTTTTAGAATGTATTATTTTCTCTATTTTTAAATAGAGAAGGATGGCGAAAGAATTATAGCTTATCCTTCATTCTATTAATTTTGTGATTTAAGCCTCAAAGCCTCAAACCTTCCTGGAATTGCACAAACTTAATATTTCTTAAGCTAGGTGCTAGAAGTTGTAAATATAAAAAATATTTATATTAATTCAGCAAGTAGAATTTCAAAACTCTACATCTTTTTTTCAAATTGTTTCACTTCTTTCAATCTTAGGTTTTTTCGAAGAATAAGCAAATAATCATATATTGATTGGAATAAATTAGCTGTCCAAGTCCACATGCTTAAAACAACATCCATGGGGATTGTTAAGCTTCTTCAACAAGAGAGGAAAGGGTACTCAAATAGTGGATATTTTTCATACAAGTCAAAGGGGTTTATGAACAAGATGTTGAAGCAACTGCACCCCTCCATTGGCATGTCTAGTGCTGCCGTGGATTCCCCAGAAAACTTCTTGATTGACATCTTTGAGACAACTATTTGTGAGATTTCTGTTTTGTTAGGGTACACTATTTACTTTTTTGGATTTCAACTATTGCATAGGATCAATTGGGTGTTTGAGACTACGTATAGATATATATTTCCGAGCATGTTTTGATGTTGATTCTCCTTTTGTTTCAGAAATTTTCTATAATATTCACGAGATTATGGTTAAAGAAGACCAGGTTGCTATTTTAGACAGGGCCCCAATCAATTTTAGTATAAGTAGACCCAAAGTGTTACGCCAAGATGGACATAGCGGTTCAAGAGATTTTATTAGGGGCTTTGTGAAAAGAACCTAGGGAATTTCTCATGTGTATTGAATTTTTTTAATTGAGAGTTAATGGTCTGGAAGATATATTATATATATTTTTACTGGAAAGTTTCATATCATTTATCTATTTGATAGGAGAATAGAAGTTTGTTGAAATCTCTTCCACTAAGAGTGAAGGATTGAGTGTTGTTTTTATTCCTTTTCCTGCTATTTTTGACCATGTGTTGTATTGCAAAGAAGTTGTTTTAGGTATTGGGCTTTAAAACAACTTATGGCTGATTCGATAAGGGAATCTATTTACTTAATATATGGAATAGCAGATGCTTTTCAACGTTTTCTAAGCATGTTCATCAGGAAGTAGGAATACTAAGGTTTTACTCTGACATTATTTTTCAGTTTATCTATTTGTGTTCTCAGCGAAAGGGTGACAGTAAAAGGAATGCAAAATATAAGGGTCATTTGGAGGCCATTAAGCTTCAGCTTTTACAGCTTCACAAGAGGATAGTTGCTGCTCCAGTCAAATTCAAAGTTTATTCAAATTCAGAATTTAAGGGTTTTTCTTTGTAAGACTGTGTTATTTGCTCTTATCTTTTGGATGTATAGGGTTTCTTTGGTTGGAAAATGTTATTAAGTATAATTTTGGGTTTAGTTTTTCCTTGGACTTTTGTGTATAATTTTTCTATTCTTATTTTTTGTGGAGTTCCATGTTGAACTGCTATTCTATTATTGTAATCCAACTTTGTTTAATACAAAAGAGTTAAAGATTGAGACGTATCCATTCCATCAAAGTAGTTCAGAACCTTACACTTAATTAAACTTGATCTTTGATTCCTTTACTAATTTAGATCACAGACTAAATATAAACCAAAGACCCATTAAAAATATAAATTTATTCTTTGTACTTTATTTTATTTTGATTAAAATAATATAGATCTAAAAATAAAAAGGAAAAACTACTAACCCCATGTTAAAGAATGCATACCAAATAAGCAAGTGATAGGTGGAATTATAAGTGATCTTAACTAAATATTCTTATTTTAGAGGAGGATAGGTATTAGAAATCAATAAGCAAAGAAAAACATGAACTCCAACGAATGACCTGTATTTCCTTTGATTATTGTAACATATAAATAGGTTTGTCCACCGTCCTTGGTGTAGACTTGGTTGATATCGTCAAAATTGCCTGTGGCTAAATCACCGCTTTCGTGGGCTTTGAAGAAAGGCGTTTCTCAAGGAGGTTGTAGACATCCACACCACTTTTGGGTTGTGAGTAGAACATCCACAACTTGGAGAAACCTCCTGACAAATGCAACACAGATGTTCCTTGGGCATTGATAGTCATCACAAGTAGCGATTGAGTCATGAAGAGCTCATTCACAGGCTATATTACCTTCACTAGCAGCTAAATCGAGTGTATTTCCCTTACAGTTGTGGTATCATTGAGAGTTTCTTGATGTTGGGAATTGTCAAATCTTGTTCGAGGGACTTATTGCAGCAATCTTTCGATCCTTGGGCTATTGAGTTGTCATAAGTCCTCGAACAAGATTGCACCGAAAGGAGGTGCAATGGTTACGCCAATTGTTTTTTATATTAGTTTGAGTCAAAATGAAACACATGTTTAGAATAGTTATTTGCATAAAATATGTTCCAAACTTTTTAACTCAGAAAAGAATTAATTTCAAAAACATGGGGTTGAGAGTCATGTACATTAGACTCCTATTGTTGAGGTGTGCACATTCGATTACATTTTTTTTGCTTTATAATACATACAGACTTCTAAAAAGGTGTAGATGAGATTTGCATATTAATATTAGAATTGTGGTTGCTGAACACTCTGGATGGCATGTTGTCTACCAACAATCTGCAGTTTTATTCTTGCAATATCTTCTTCTGAAGATTCTTCCATTGACTGAACACTGAAATTGTGGTTGTTGAATACTCTAGTTGGCACATTGTCCACCATGAATCTGCAGTTTTATGTGATTCAGATTCAGTCATATCAAAACTATAAAATAACAACATATAAACATTAATAAATTCCTTTCATTAATGATAAAAAAGGGAAACATACAAAATGTGTTGAGTAGTCCATAGTACACCATAGAACTGAAAGTCTTTGGTGGGATCATACCAGAGGTAAATCCTCTGCTCTCTCCACAAACTCAAAACAAACTTAAAGTCCAGTTCATCATGGTTTGATCCATTAAAAGAAACCTGCAATAGAATTCATCTTAAATACCATCAAACCTTCCTATGTTCCACAAAGTCATCTTTTTGGGGGATGAAGGAAATAGGGGATGTGATTTGAATATGGTTGTAACCCCAAGTCCTAGGAAAAAAGGCATAGAAAAAAAGATAGCTGTACCTAAAATAATCAAAATATAATAAGTATTTAAAAATAGATTTAACACAAAATCCATTTAACAGTGAAGAAATTTTTGCTCAGTAATAGTGGTAGACAAAATGTTAAAATAATAATAATGATACTTCTCTGCTTATGGACGGTGATTTACCTCAAGATTCTGCACAAATTGTGTCGTGGTGTCAACAATGCCGATGACAAAAGTTGTCTTCGTGCTGTATGAACCCTTGATATCAGGCAGTATAATGAGCAATGCTAGGGTTTACGGAGTGATCCAGATTGGTGTCCATGGCCTGGAATATTAAGGAGAGCATTGACATGGAAAAAAATCCCATCAGAGTGATAGACAACTACATTGAGGATAGTAGCTGACTCTAATGCTAAGTGCAGAATATGATGGCAAGTTCAATCATTCATGGACACTTGGTTCTAACAATAGTGCAAGGCAAGAATTTGATCGTAAGTTCAATTTTGGTGGAGTAGTTACACCTGAGCTTGGTTTGGACCCTAATGCCAAGTCTGAAATATGCCACAAGTTCAAGCTTCAGGTAATCATCACATTTGCACATAATTTAGGTTGTAAGAGTATGATTTGAATAGATTAATGTACAGGGGAAGATACATGTGTGTCTACTGCAAATACTGATTTGCTCAGTGCTTACATTGTGAAACTTCATGGCATAGCATTTGATTGCTTGTTTAGGAAAACTATGACATCTAGATGTGAAGCTAGGTGGAATAAGTTTGATCCGGTAGTCACTTTGGTTCACAATGCTTGAAATTACAAGCAATAACTATATACTTGAAACACGTAGTTCATGAAAATCATATAGGTTGGGGTCACTGGTATACTTTGGGCATGCTTCCAAATGTTGGTTTTGGTAACCTTTTGATCACCTCTTCATCTAGGAGTGTCAAAATTAATTTCTATCATGCCATGCCCTAAAATTTATTTAATTACTATTAAAACCATAAATTTATTTATTAGTGTGCAGATGGGCACCTCTTTTGTATTAAATGTTTAGAAAATCATGCGGAAGAATACGCATCGGGAGGTTTTGAAACTTGTGCTTCTTTATGCTGCTTGGACACTAATGGCTGCAAGGAGTTATTTCCTTTGTCAGAGGTTTATTTTCAAACTGTGGACGTGTCTTCATAATGAGAGTTGCTGGTGGCTAGGTGGCATTGTTGAAAGAAGTTCATGTGCCTTGTCTCTGCTATCAAATTTTGTATACATGCCTAACAAAACAGTTTTCCTTAACAAATTTTGATGTTAATGCAGTTTCAACTATTATATCTAGCAAAAATCTCCCTTCTATTATGTTTTGACAAATCTCCATACCCTGTTCTAAAGCTACCATTTTGGTACAGGCAGGGAGGATGCTGTTAAAGGTTGTGGATTTTGGCTCAATTGTGTTTACTGAAGTTTCTAAAGCCTTTTCAACATATCCAAATGGTGAATATCCTGCAATCATTGCATCAATTTTAACCTGTACAAATGTAATCCTCTATCACACACAAGTGGTAGAAGAAAATTGTGGTGTCAAGCAAGATTTATTGATCCTTCAAATATATTATTTGTTGACATAGACAAGCCACCAAATTTGCAGACTCTAATAATAGGCTCGAGCGTTTTGGCTAGAATTTTATTGTCTCTGTACTTTGGCTTGAAGGTAAGCTACACCCATATTTTGGAAACATTTTATAGCCAAATGTATGTGGAAATTCTATGCTTTTTAATCCAATCTTATCCTTAGTATGGATTATTGATACTTTTTCTAGAAGTAGTAGCATTTCTGAAATTCTGGATATGGAGTGTTTGTAAAGAGTAATATGAATAATTTACAATGTACAGGGTGACCCTGTTCGCTATGAAAGGTGAATAGGAAATGGTTAGAAATATCTTTCCCACGACTTTGTGTAAATGCACGAAATCACACTGAAATTATAAAATGGACATGAATAATTGCTTCATGTTGGCTAAAAGATTTTGGCCCTGTTCAAATGCATGACGTTTTTAAGTCTGACTCTGAAATATAAATACCATGATGAATTGAAGAGAAATATTGTTCGAGTTGATGATTTTTAAGCTTCATAGGGGCTGCCTTTAATAGGGATGACGCTCAAGTTGTGGGTTGCCTTATTAGGGTGGGGGACTTTAACCTGGGACACACAAGTTTGTGAACATGGATTAAGCTTAAATATATCCACTAATTTTTGTTGTAAAAATGATTCACATTCAAATGTACCTCAATTACCATTGCATCAAAAGCTAGCTACATGTCCATAGACATGTTATTGTAGTGTCGGATTTGGCTCGACATTGCAAAATTATGCATAGAATTATATGCTTCAGGAGATTCTTACCATCTCTATTTATAAATTAGCACTTTATTAATCACCTATTTTTAGTTGTTCATTGATATTGCGTGGATTTAGGAGAATGCTATTCTTCTGCATACTATCATGTGAATGCCATTGTAGAGAAAAGAAATGCCAGTACATCCAAAAAAGGCATTAGGATGCATTAGAATCCAATTGCCCTTGACATCACCATTTCACAAGTGATTTTATGCTTAGGACATTATCACTTCGGTCGTTGAACTTGAATCGTTCTCACTTTTAAGTGCTGCTTTGCTTATAAATTATCATTGCAATCAATTTGAGTATTGTTATTTTGACTCATGTGAGATTCTAGTGCAATGCTATTATTCTCTGGATGTATGTTTGGGAAGGGCGTTGATGAGTAGGGAATTGAAACATAGTATAATTATGTTCACTAAAGACATTAAGTTGTGTGCAAGGTTATGTCTAGAAATACTAGGAATTCAAGATCTAAAACTTGAACATTCTTACCACTGCTTGTTGAATTAATGCAACTTTGAGGACCCAGCTCTGTTAGGGGATGGGCTAGAAACTGAGCACTAAAAAGTGGGAGTGGTTGCAGTCTTCACAGGAGGAGATATAGCATAGTGGCGTGAATCAGCCCCATCCCACCAGGAGGGTTTGCAAATGGAAGCACAATTGGCATGTTCCCCTACATGTCTTCTTCTACACTGAGTTGTACCATGGTGCGTGGCTATAGACATCCAAATTTGGACACTTAATTTATCCAAATTTATCACTTTTCATCTAAAACATCCTCTTATCCAGTTAATTAAGTAATATTACTATTATTTAATTAATATCTTTAATTCTGCCAAATCCCTAAGGTATTTAATTAATAATTAAATACCTTACCCTTCTTAATCCTCTTTTCATCAAATAAATTAAATAAATATTACATTTATTTAATTCCTCACATGTCATTTTCATCTAATCCTAATCCATCTCCTAATCTCTTCATTAAGATGTGCACATGCCTAATCCTTGATTAGGATGTGTCACATCCTCCAACTTTTGCAAGTTGGCTTCTAATCCTCATTAACCCCTAATTATCCTCTAATTACTGATTAGTCAAACCTAATTAGTACCTTGGTCAACTCTCCCCATTCCCCAAGGAATTTTTAATTCCTTTTTATTCACCCTAGGCTCCTCTCTTCCCCATATGAATTTTTAATTAATTTTTATTCCTCCTAGAATCCCCTTTTTCCATGCATCTTCTAGAATCTTTGACTTGTCACATCAAGTCACATGTGATAAACTCCCACCTTTTTGGAGACCCTCTTTTATCCACTAGATTCTCCCAAGCATGTGAATTTTTAATTCATATTTATTCCTCCAAGGAATTTTCTCATCTCCCAATGTACTTGGAAGGTATTTGTCAT
>VDFB02215791.1:0-14653 GCA_007258455.2 Sequoia sempervirens
TGGTGAATGAGTCCCATTTGGATTCTTTTTCAATTTTGAGAAGGAAATTCACCATTTCAATTCAAATTTTTGGTGGATGTTGGCCATTGAGATCTAAATAACCATCAATTAGGTGATAATGCCTATATAGGCAAGATTCTAATTCATTTTTATCATCCAAGAAATTTGAGCAAGCATTTTCAAGAGACAAGGGTCAAGAATCTTTCTCAAGAGCATTCAAGTTTCAAAAGTAGGAAAAGTCGATGTCTCGAAGAAGCATTAAAGTATTTTTGTAGGTATTCAAGAAAAATTTCCTTCAAGATCTAGCATTTTCAAGGGTTGGTCATGGTTCTATATGGTAAATCATGAAGAATTATAGGTTTGGGAGATGTAGCTAGCCATCAAGCCAAGCCTAAGGATTTTTTTTCTAAGTGATTTCATCCTCCATTATCACTCTACATTCATCCTAAGCAAGGTGCAAGCATCATTAGATATCATTTAGGGAGTTTGGAGGTCTCCTCAAGTGAGTTATTTATCTTCATATTTCCATTATTGCATCGTATTCTTGCATATTAGAATCTAGGATTGCATCATGTTTTAGATTTCTTAGTCTTGGACACACTTAAGGCTAGGGTTTTCATGCACATTTCATTATTTCTATTAAGGTATTACCAAACTAGGGGTTTGACTAAGGCAAGCCCCCACTAGAAAATCAAGTATATATTATGTTTTTAAGGCATTTTCATAGATTCAAATCCATAACTTAACTTGGAAGGAAAGAGCCACTGTTGAAATGCAAAATCAAAAAATTTAATTTATGAAAAAGTGGAATGGGACTGATTTGCAAAGAGTGGTGAATCATTCCCACTATAGTTTTTTTCTCAGATCTATTTGCGCATGGGTATGTGTAGACTCATCATGGAAAAATAGGCCTCAAGTTGCAAAAAAAATTAGAAAATTTTAGAGTTAGGAAACTTTGATGTAAAAATTTGAATAAGTTATCTATATTATTTCAAAAATATGTAAGAATAGAATATGTATCAAATTGAATGTAGTTTCTAAACCACTAGGTTTATTAAAAAATAAAAATCTATATGGTGAAAATTTGAAATTTCAATGCGATAGTACTTAAATTTTAGGGAGAAATTAAGAAGTAGGTGTCTGTCTGATCACCCTAACATAAATAAAATGATAACTATTTTATGATATTTTGATATAAGTAGAGGAATCGTGTGCCAATGTGATGAATATATTTTTAAATTTTTTTCCAAGTAAATAATTACTTATGATTTAAAAAAAAAAAATTAAAATATTAAAACTTGTTTGTCTGACCACCATGACTTGGTCAAAAAAATTGAAATTCAATTTTTCTTTTTTTATCCCATAGTATGAGAAGCATAGAATGTGTTCCATCTTTCAAATTCAAAAAATGTGAAATCATTTGAGAATTATAGATGTTTTTCAATCAACCTATCAATCAGATCTTTAGTCGTGACCAAATAGAAAAATGAATACACTATTTATTAAATTTAAAGTATTAAAGCATAATTTATATTGGTGGAAATCTGATAATATCCTTTAAAAACCCCTTTTGTTTCATCACTTTGGGTAAAAAGTCATCAGCCATACCCATCATATTGCCACTTTTGGCCCATCAAGTATCCCGCATTACGTACCTGCATTCAAAATACCCTTTTTTCCTCAAACAAGCCTCAGGTGGTAGGGGCTCCTAGGACTGGACCCATCTGCACCTGCACGGTGAATGAGTCCCATTAGGTGAAAAGGTCAAAATTTCAAATGTTTTAGAGTTGTTTCCAGTCACTTATAGATTTCCAGGTGCACACCATTCATCTCACTGCTCTTCTTTTATGTTTTATTTGCATTTCTAGGTCCTTTTATAAGTCATTACATTGATTTAGGGTTTTGCATTTCATTTTTTATCTTGCATTTCATTTTCCTTTCCAAGTTTACACTTGGTGGTGAACCCCTCATGAGATCATATTCAGACCCTAGGATATCCCTATGGCAAGATCTCTTTCTCTTTTTCATTGAGATCTCTAGGGTTATCCTTGACTGGAATATCTTTGAACGTGGGTGTGATAACACTTCATCAACCTATCCCCCATTTTCCTAGGTTACATAGATTATAATTTTTTCATCTTCTAACATCCACATGTTCTCAAATATGATATTTAGATTCTACATCTTAGCTTGCTTGACCTTATCACCTCCTTCATAAATTCTTTCCAACTTTGTCTAGATCTCTTTAGTAGTTTTTAGATTCATAACTTTCACAAGTTTAGTATTAGAAATATCACTTAAAAGAGCATACCTTTCTTTACCATATTTTTCATAGGACTTGATATCATCATCTATACTTCACCCATTTGTAGGCACAGTGTATCCAATTACAACAAACTTCCAAACTCCATATCCAATGGATATAAAAAAACCTTTCATCCTTGTCTTCCAAAATGTATAATCTAATCCATCAAATAGAGGAGCATCTCTCTTGTGTGCCATCCCATATATACCTCAAGCGGTTAATATTTCTTCCAAGGAACCTTTCTTTGATACCAATTTTTGAATGCAAAAGACAAATGAGAGGGGGTGGGTGAAGCAGAAGTGGCCATTAAAAACTCAAAACCCTTTGTTATTTAGATCCTGGTGATTCCACAATAGTGGCTTTCTTACAATTTTTGGCCAAACTAGACACTCCAAATAATTTTTTTTAACTAAATCTCTAATTTTCAAGCACCTATAGCAGCTAAACCATGAGGAATTTGAAGATGATGCAAACTAGAGTCTCATCAAATTTTGTCTGTAGATTCTAAAAATATTTTTTTCAAAATTTTTGGAATCAAATTACACTTATTTTTCCATCTCCCATGAAAATAGATTTTTTTCAGAAAACAACATTTTTAAAAAGTGACGCACACCGTATAATGCATAACTTTTTTTCGATGAAGGATAAAATTCTAATTCTTTCAAATTTAGATTTGTAACTTTGATATCTATTGCTTCCACTTGGTTAGATAGTTTTTTATTGAATATTTTTTCCTTAATCAAGTTTCAAAGTCAAACGAATTACAATCTCGTACATAGAACAATCGTGATAACGTGAATTTTTTTTGTGGCATCAAAATCTTTTTTTTTTTTTTTTTCTTTTGATCAAAGACTTCAATATCTAGTGCACTAATATTTTTAATTTTTTTTTTTAATAACTGGCTATTTTTCCACATGTTTAGAACAAAGAGTTTGATTTTCGAAACCCATTCATGAGAGAAATATAAAATAAATATAATAATAAACAAAATTTATTTAAAATCATACTTTTTGGAAAGCTTATAATAAGGACTACATACTTGCAAAAAATAAATTTTAAATGAATTCATTTGATCCCCCAAAAGGTAAATCAAAAATGGTTTTTTATCAGCATTTTGATAGGTGTAAAGGAGACTCTGTTATAGGTATGGTTTAAAACTAGTGGGGTTCTATCCAAGGGGGTTTGATCTAAGGTAGTTTGATCAAACCTCTTCAATTGGAATGCTTTAAATGGAAATTTTTAAGGCTTAAATCATTATATTTTTAAAAATATGTGATTTAAGCAAAAAATCTTTTCCTCCTAGAAATTGTAAACCACCTTTGAGGATCACCCCCCATATCAAATTTGTTAAACCTTAATATGTTAGAATGATTTAGCATGAAAGAAAATAATAGAAATTGAATCACATCAACACCATGCATAATAGAACATTAAATTTATGTGGAAAAATCAAGAATGGAAAACCATAGTGAGGATTAGCTGACAATATAAATTAATTGCAATACACAATACAATATGCTAACTGCTAGAGGGCTCACTACCAATGGATCACTACAAGATTATAGAGAAGAAGAAAAGAAGATTGTTAAAATGAGAAATCCATCTCAATGCAATAGAAAAATCCACCATGGAATCACCAACACATTTTCTCCCTTTTTGAAGATTATAGATACCTTCTACTCATTGCTTCTAGTAGTCTAACTAATTAAATCCTATACTGTACTCCACAAATTCAGACCTCATAACCCTAGAATTCATATCACACTCACTACACACAATTCTCCATCAACTCAATATTTATTTATACCATCCTCAACCTTGAAAACAATTGACAAGGTTGAAAATCTACCTCAACCATGTAAATTTACCTCAACCATGTAAATTCAAATTAGGTAAGAACCAAAACATTCCCATAGTGGAAATGTTTAATGAACAAGACAAATGATAGTGGGGGTGAATCAACTATAGAAAATTAAAACATCAAAACTCTCAACAATAATTAGATCCACAAACATTTGTTAAGCCCTTAATCTATTAGAGTGATTAGCTATGAAATGTCGATAACAAAAACTAAAATAACAACACCATACACAAGAGATCACCATATTTACATGGTAATCCATGCAATAAGGGAAAAACCATGGTGAGGATTAGTTCAGAGTATAATTAATTGCAAAACTAGTATAGGGGCACATTGTGAGAATTGGAAACACTATCCAAAAAGGCTCATAGCTAGGGCACACTACCACAAAAAGAAATAAAGAAGATAAAAGAGAAATGTTACACAAACAACTTCTCAATGCAAAATGGAATCCAACAAAAATGCTCCAACACTTTTTTAGCCCTTTTTGAAAGATTACGGATATAGAAACTTTGAACGACTCTGACCAATAAATCTAAACCACAAAAGTAGATCTTCAACATAGAAGAAATGTGAAGCAAAACTAGAACACCTCTACAACACCCTATTTCCTTATTTTATCAATTTTATGAGTATCCTTGACTTCTTCATCATCAAACAAACTTCTTGAACACATAGTTGGCATTAATGAAAAAAACATATTGACATCATGTTGACATCAATGAAAACACCTCCATACTTGCAACAATATCCCCTTTTTTCATTGATGGAAACACATGATGTGAAAAACCATCAAAGAAAACACAACTTTGAACACACTTTCTTATGATTTCCTTTCTTTCCTTGCCTAAGGAGATAATTTTTTTTACATGATTCTTTCTCCCCCTTTGACATAAATGGACAAGGAAAAAATGTTTTGCATTTTTCTCCACCTTTGATACTAAACCAAGATACTTGATCTGAATACTCCCCCTTAGGATTACACCCAACCAAATCAAGAACTCTACACAATGACAACCTTCCTTACTAGAACAATGAAAACACATGACACTACCTACACCACTTGAGAGGTAGTCACCAACATCATTAAAAAAAAGAGATGAATCCATATATCCATTAGACTAACACATCTCCATATGCATATAGTTCAAGAAAGGAGGTGGAATAACCCCCAACTTCTCTTGAAGATACTCGAAAGTATCCTTAAGAAGAACCTTAGTAAATATTTTAGTAATTGGATGCTTTATAAGTACGTATTCAAGCTTCACATCATTCTCCATAACCTTATCTCTCAAAAATTGATACCTAATTGATATATTATTTTTCCTTGAATGCATCACTAGATTCTTTGAAATGTTAATTGCACTTGTATTATTGAATCAAAGATAGAAATAGGCTCATCATACACTACTCTAATATCCTTTAGTGTTTGTCTCAACCACAATACCTTTTTACAGTAGGATTTTTGTACAATATACTCAACCTCTATAGTGAATAAAGAAACTGAATCTTGCTTCTAACTTAACCATGACAACAATCTACATCCAAGAAAGAATTCACCACCACTTGTACGTTTCCTCTCATTAGCACAACCAACCCAATTTGCATCTGAATAAGCACTTAATGTGAAATCATTATCCTTAGGATACCATAAGCCATAATCTAGACTACCTCTTAAATATCTAAATATCCTCTTGGTAGTGGCATCATGTGTTTCCTTAGGATATTGTTAAAATCTAGCGACAAGAGAAAATGCATACATGATATCTAGTCTAGTAGCAATTAGATATAGTAGTCCACCAATTATAGATCTATATTTTCTCTGATCAACCTTAGGTGAATCATTGTCTTCACTTAATTTACAACTAGTTGCCATAGGAGTGCATACCAGTTTGGAGACTTCACTTCCAAACTTCTTCAACATATCTTTGATATATTTTAACTATGAAAAATGCCTTTATCAATTTGATTGATTTGTAGCCAAAGGAAGAAATTCATCTTCCCAAACATTAACATCTCAAACTCTTTCTACGTCTCCTTATAAAATTTCTTACACATAGCTTCATAGCCTCCAAAGATAATATTTTCCACATACACAACTACTATCAATATTTTGTCTTCCTTAATTTTGAAGTAAAGATTACTATTTGTGTTTCCTTTATTGAATCCTTGTTGTATCAAATATATGGCCAATCTTTCATACCAAGCTCTAGGGTCTTTCTTCAATCCATATAATTCCTTCTTCAATTTACACACCATATCCTATTGATATGACAATTGAATTCCTTTTTATTGTTCCATGTAAACCTCTTCTTCCAATTCACCATTTAGAAAATTAGAATTCACATCCATCTAATAAACTTTAAAGTCCTTGTATTTTGCAAATACTAAAAACATTTTGATAGCTTTCATCCTAGCCAAAGGAGAAAATGTCTCCTTAAAGTCTATTACTTCCACTTGTGGGTAACCCTTACAAAAAAGTATTACTTTCTTTCTTACCACATCTCCATTCCCACTCAGTTTCTTTCTGAATTCCCACTTAGTTGTAATGATGTTCTTGTTTTTTGTTCTAGAAACCAATTTCCAAGTTTTATTTTTCTCAATCTGCATAAGTTCTTCCATTACCTTCATCCAATGTTCATATTTTCATGCTTCACACACTATTTTAGGTTCAAATTTAGAAAGTGAACATAGATTTACCTCAGATTCAAAATATCTACTTCTTGTTAATACTCATTTCCTCTTGTCTCCAATGATCTAATCTTCAAAATGATTCTTTTGTACATACATATGGGTCTTAGGGATGTTTTTCAAAGCTTCTTCCTCTTCATTATACACTTCTTTTTCTTCACCTTTTTCTTCTTCTTCTCTACAATTAGGTTCATCTGATAAATATCCATCTACAACAGTTGAATTCTACAATTTTTTATCATCCTTAATATTTTCACTTTCAACAATCTTTCATATTCTTTTATTGTAACATCTATAATCTTTTCTTTTAGTAGAATATCCAAGGAAGATACCTTCATCAGACCTTGCATTAAACTTTCCTAATTTTTCTTCATATCTCTTGATATAACACTTTATTCCAAATACTATGAAGTGCATCACAATAGGAACCATTCCATGCCAAAACTCATAGGGAGTCTCTATGCATTAGCTTTTTCTTGAACTCTATTAAGTATGTAAACAACAGTATGAATTTATTCTCTTGAATAGACTTCTGGTAGGTTTTCTTCTTTTGTCATAGTTCTAATAGCTTCTTGAATAGTCTTGTTTTTCCTTTCATCCGGTCCATTCCACTAAGGTTTATTTGGGAACACAAGTGCCTCTTTATTCCATAAACTTCACAAAACATGTTAAACTCATTGGAGGTGAGTTATCCACCTTTTTTAGACCTAAAACATTTGATTTTAAAATCCATTTCATTCTCAACCATAGCTTTAAATTCTTTGAATCTATCTAGTGCATGATATTTCTCTCTAAGGAAAGTAACCCATGTCATTCTAGATTAATCATCAATCAAAAGAATGAAATACCTATCACCTTGAAGAATTCTCACCCATCTAGGACCAAAAATATATGTATTTATTAATTTCAATAGTCTGGTAGGAAATTGTTCCATTCCCTTGAAACTAATCCTTACTTTCTTTCCAAACTAACAATTCTTGAAAACAACATTAATAGGCTTTGTGATTCTTGGTAGGTCTCTCACTACATGAACTAAACTGATTCTAACCAAGTTATCAAAGTTCATGTGACACATCCTTTGGTGCCATAGCCAACTATCATTAATCTGAGACATAGAGAAATGACCATCAACACCCTTAAACTAATAGATGTTTCCATCTTTCCTTTTACCAGAAGCAATCATAGTTTTGATCCCTTATATGATTTCTCTTCTTTCATCCTTAAAACAAATACTATATCCTTTGCTACACATTTCTCCAACACTCAAAAGATTATGCCTTAAACCTCTAACATAGTAAAAATATCTAGTATTATTCTTGCCATAAAAACTAATTGAACCTATTCCACAAAACGTAGCTCCTGAATCATCTCCAAATTTAACTAGTCCTCCATCATACTTTTCAAGTTTAACAAACTTACTTTTATCAACAACCCAACAGTTCTTATCTTGTTTAACATGAAAAGAAGAAACCAAGGTACCTTCAACCTTGTCCTTTTCTAGAACACTTTCCCTCACACAAATTTCAAAGTTAGTAGAAATAGATTCATCTTTTATAGCAAAGAATAAGCATCCATTATCATCTCCATAATCAAATTCATCATCATAAATTCCCAACATCTTCTCTAAAATAGTATCTTATTTTAAACATCTTTCCTTTATTCTCCTTACTCTTATTTTTCATAGCTAATACATTTGAAAAGTGGTTTACCTTTGTACTTATTAGTGCCCTTTTTTATCCTTCTTAAACAGTTAGCCTCCACATCATCAGGATCTTCTCCATCTAAATCTTCACTCTTTTTTTATTTCCCAACCTTAAAAGTATTTTTCACTTTTGTTCCATTTCTCAAACTAGCTTTTCTCATTTCAAATTAATTTAGTTTAGCAATCAACTGATCCAAAGAATAAATATTAAAATGAGTAACTTCCTCAATAGAAGATACCATTTCACTATAAGAATCAAGAAGAGATATGAGAACTTTCTTTACCATCCTAGGTTCTTTCACTTGCTTACCAAGATGTCCCATAGCACTTACCAACTCATCAATTCTCTGCATGTATATTGTAATTGTTTCATCTTTAAAAAGTCATAGTGTCTAAAATTTCCCCTTCATATTTTGCAACTATTCTTATTTAACCTTGTCATCTCCTTCATAAATACTCTCAAGCTTATCCCAAAATTCTTTAGTAGTCTTAAGATTCATAAATTTAACCAATTCAAAATTTGAAAGACAATTCACCAGAATAAATATTTCCTTAGAATTTACCACATGTCCCTTTATCTCATAAATTATGCTCAGACCATTCATTGATGTGGTATATTGATTCTTTATTGCCTTTTCAATCTCAAATCCATGAGATGCCAAATATCCTTCCATATTTGTCTTCTATAATGCATAGTTTGTACCATTAAATCTAGGGAAATCCAAATTGTTCACCATTCGAGATCTACCTTAAGCGGTTAAGCTCTTCTCCAAGGAACCTTTCTCTAATACCAATTGTTGAATAAACAAGATAACTAAGAGAAGGAATGAAATGGTTGTATCAAATTAAAACATCAAAACCATCAATAGTAATCATATCCACAAACATTAATGAATCCCTTTTTTTTGTTCTAGTTGTTAATCATGAAATATAGATAACAAAAACTGAAATAACAATACAATATACAAGAGAACACTATATTTACATGGAAAACCTAACGAGGAAAAAATCATGGTGAGGATTAGCTCAAAATATAAGTAATTGAAAAACAAATAAAATGGTTCACTATGTTGGTTGTTTTTAATGAGCCAAACTTAATATCACTAGTTATCTATGAATTTTCCAAATTGAATGGTTAATAGCTTCAAGTATTGGTCAACGAATAGGTAAAATCTTTCTATTCTTTCCCTCTTCTCCTTGGGATTTATAAAACCCAGGAGGGTGATCCATACAATGTATCTTATGATACTCTTGTGCTAGTTATCACATACACTATAATTCAAACAGATAATTCTCCTTCAATTATTCAATAGAAAAAATACCCTAAAGATCTAGCTCACTTTCATGGTAATATCTAACTTAAACATGAGAAAATATTATGATCCATCTCAACATACATTCACACAGAAAATGGATATTGTAATTGAATTTAAATGTAGCTACTATGAATGATCTAGGAAACTATAATGCAATACAACTAGTGCCTTATCCTAGGGTGGATAATTCTAAACCATGTGATTAAAACATATAATAGTATTATTACTATCATTATAGTTCCTATCAATGATTCCTTATAGGAATGATACCAAAGAATTAACCAACAATACTTAGCAATCCATGCATACATCCACATAAAAATTCATTCATGTTAATACACATTTAACTCATTCTTTGAATAAGAGTAATAACATTCAGAAAAAATTCAAGGAATGATAAGAAGATGTATAAAAAAATTCTTTGATTGCTTTATATTCAAAATTTATGCAATATATACAATAGAGAACACTGACCTTGAATATTTTTCCATTTGTAATTCAAATATGATAGTATTGCCATAAATTAACCATTACAAAATTCAAAAGACTCCTAGAACCTAAAAATAGACTCAATTTCTATTACTTATACTTGGTTACAAAACTTTCTTTGAGATCAATTCAAGCAACCTTGTATAATTGGCCTTGAATTCCCTTTTATAAGAGCAAGGGAGTAAAAAAAGCTTCCGGCTAGATTGTAAACATGTCATGTTTTTATTTGACCATCACATTACATCAAAAGGCAGTTACATTTTCCCAAATATGAGGGAGAATTTCATATAAGGAAAAAACCATTTTCATTTGTTGATGAAGATTCTCTCATCCTCCAAAACACTCTTTATTCAATACAAATTATTCATTCCACAAGCTAAGCACTTGTTCCATGTGCTCCAAAACTTATAGATGGAAAAAGCATAAAGTGAAGAAAAGAATATACCAAAGTAACTCCACATTTTTACCCTTGTCATCAATTTTAAACTAGAGAGAATATAATATTTTAACATTGTTAAATCTAAGACCTAATTTTTACTAGTTCCAGGACTTGTATTGTACCTCTCACTATAATCTTCATTGATGTATACCTACAACCAAAAAAATTTAGTCATCACATCAACACTGTAGTACCTTACTCATCCAAGAAATCAATATACTTACTTCTCCAAAACTCAAAATATTTCTCAGAAGACCAATTGAACTTAATAACCATGTTAGCTTTCTCCTTGTATGGAGTGTACTTAATCACTACCTGATTAGGTTCCTTGTCAAACTCCTCAAGGAAAATCCTTATATGAGTGAGCATGTACATACTATTATTTAACATATCCATGTCATCTCCATCACAAATTAAGGTTACTTGAGTTGAAATCACCTTACTTTCTTGGTCTTTCGACTCATGCAGGGGTTTGAATTCACCATTTTCAATTTAAATGTCTAGGAGAAGACTAAAATTCAACTCATCAAACTTCTTTACCAGCTCTCTAATATTTGCTTCCAATGGTTCAATTTTCCATGAAATTTTTTGGATTCCACTCCCAAGCTTGAGAGTAGGTTGAATGTTGAGTAGCTTATCTACATCATGCTTAGACACTATAGTCATAAGCCTTAAATCCTAGAACCTGGGAATCCATTTATCCATTAAAGGAATAACAATCTCTTTATCTCTATCAAAATTCCTTATGGCATCAAACATTAAAGAATAATTAGAATGAATGCTAATTAATATTTTCTCAATTCCTTTATTCAGGTGCTCAAGCACCATAGTCACAATATTTTTATTGCTCAATTGGACAAGATCATCAAATCTATCTTCATAATTCTTAAGCTTCTCCGTCAGCTCCTCTTTGTTAACCTCCTTAGCTTGAGGCATATCTAATGTATTAGTAATTGATTGTGAAATTTGCACATCTTCAGATTCAAGAGGTCCATCCTTAGCATGGAACTAAGGTGCTGAAATAATTTGACAAGGGGGAGGCATAATTGTGGCTTGAGATATGGGTATGTGTGGGATCATCATGGAGAAAACTTGTGCTTAAGTGGCAAAAAAATTAGAAAAATCAGAGTTAGGCAACTTGACGTAAAAATTTGAATCAATTATCTATATTATTTCTAAAATATGTAAGAATAGAATCTATAGAAAATTGAATATATTTTTTAAACTACTAGGTTTATTTTTAAAAAATCTATTTGGTGAAATTTTGAAATTTCAATGTAGTAGTACTTAAATTTTAGGGAAAAAATAAGAAGTAGGTGTTTGTCTGACCACCCTAACCACAATAAAATGATAATATTTTTGTATAAGATTTTAGATATAAGCATAGGACTCATGTCCCAATGTCATGCATATTTTTTTTTAATTTTTTCCCAAGTAAATAATTAATTATGATTTTTTTATTACAACTTTTAAAAAATATAAAAAACTTGTATGTCTGACCACCTTAACTTGGTCAAAACTTCATGAAAATCATTTTTTTAATACAATAGTATATGAAGCATAAAATGTGATGTATGTTTTGGATTCAAAAAATCTATTACCATTTGAAAGCTATAGATGTTTTTCAATCAACATATCAATCAGGACTTTAGTCTTAATTCAAATATAAAATGAATAATAATTACTTACTAAATTCAAAGTAAAGCATAATTTATATTGGTAGAAAGCTGAGAATCTCGTTTAAAAACCCTTTTCATTTCATCATTTTTTAGTAAAAAAGAGTTGCACACAACATACCCTACACATACCCATCATATTGCCACTTTTTGGCCCATGATGATCTTGTACATACCGATGTGTGTAGCTACACTAATTTGAATTGTTGCTTCCACAAGGCCATTTTTGTTTGCATTTGTGTACATAATATTTTGTTGGTTGAAGTTGTATTATGCCACCATCTCATTATATTTAGTCCTGAATTTATCTCTTTCTTCTATCAAGGACTCAAATATGGCCTTAGTGAATTGTGCCACATTAGCATTCATTGTTTCCACTTCCAAGGTGGATGTGTCTGATACTCTCTTCATGATTAATCCTCCCCTAAACTCTAGAGAAAACTATGCAACCTAAGGCTTTTTGATGCTTGGTTCCAAATCCCAAATAGCGAGTGTATCCCATTGTTGACTAAAGGTTGATCCCTCCAAGGCTATTGTGACCTCCTCTTCACTGTTAAAGATGGGGGAATCCTATCTTTTGAAAATTTCAAATGCAATTATCGATGCTAAGTCCCATTCTATGAGTACCAACACTCCACTCTTACTTACAAGTTATTTTCCTTTCTATGCAGTGATATTCAAATATTTGGTCCTCATTTCTTCACATACCTCAACCTCAATAATATTTTGTGGCTTCTCAATGCTCTCACTTTATTTTTTCTACACAATCATTGCATATTCATCATTCATAGCACTCAATACATACTCTTGGAAAGCTTTTGTTTTAACAAATGCATTGTCCTCCATAAATATTTCACAATCTTTAACCCTCACATCTTTAGAGTTGTTTATTCCACTTAAGTTTTCTTTGCTCAACTGAAGGATCAATATTTGTGGTACCATTTCCCTTGGAGGGGATGGAATTCCTTGCATTATTACATCCTCCATTACAATGTTTCATCATCAAAATCCTCTATAGGGTAATCAACAAGGATAGTTTTTCCAACCCTTTTCATTTTTATTTGTGGCTCCTTTGGAGAGGATGGCTCCTTTGTTGGTGAATCCAAATCAATTATTTTTGGAGTAGAAGAATGTTGTAGTGAAAATGGAGGCAATTTTTTCTATGGAGATTATTATTTAGACTCCTCAAACTATGCAAGAGTTGCAATTTTCAGCTACCTCTTCACTATACTTTTCCTCCTTGAATAAATGTGCACTTTTCTGGGAGGCTATTGGGTTGATTCTCCCTCACTCATGGGGACCTTCCCCTTATCTTACACTACCCTTTCTTTCTTCAAGTTTGTAACAAATTTGTCAAAATTTTAAATAATTGTTTATGTCTTCAAAATTATATCACTAATATCTGACAAAGCCTTGAAATCATGTTCTTTAACCCTTCTTGATCTCTCCAACTTCACAAAGAAGACCCTTTCCCCCATTTTTTCCGCCTAGACATTGAGGTCCAACACCTTTCTAATGAGATCATTAGGGAGTAAATGGGTATGAATATGCTACCCTCCATTTATCTTGTCCATGAGCCAAATCGTAAACCCCTCAAAATGATAACCCCTATATGCTCAAAGTTTCATGTCATAAGGATTGAGGTAATAATCAACAATATTCCTCCATCAGTGTGTTCTCATGAAAAAATTAATAAAATGGTGTATATAGGGAAAAATGTTCCCTTTCTCTTCTCAGTTTAGGAATACATCATCAACATTGTCAAGTTACCACATGACTTCAAGAAAAACAATTCACAATGGTATCTCACTAGGTAGTACGTGAGGTGTCAACCTAGTGCCATTAATATTAATAGTAGTGCAATCATTATATGGGATTACATCTCCCCAATTATGAGCAATATTTTGATCAAGCCTTCTCTCAGTTGGCCTCAAGAAGTAATGTAACACTATGGGAACCCTAGGAACATCCACCATTAAAACCATTCTCAACTTGGTAGCAAAAATGTTGGTAGCAACTACAAAACTAGTTTTTTTCTCATGCCTATCCAACACTGGAGTCCATGATTGTACTAATATCAATAACATCCACATTTCTTTTAAGTTCCATATCTTGACCAAAATAATCAACACCTATATACAAAAATATATGTATGAATAGATAATACCACCAAA